>BSBK01001309.1:945000-950000 GCA_027943335.1 Chamaecyparis obtusa | reverse complement strand
TTACCAAAATGCTCATAACTTTCACGAATCAATGAATTACTATCTGTGCTCTTAACCATAGACATATAACATATCAAAGAGTATAACCTCAACATCACATAGCTCCAACTACAATATCCCATGTGCGTTAATCAAAACACTATCTGCTTCTCTGCTAGTCTCCAAAAGATCACTGTGTTGACATCAATGACAATCATAGTCATGAATGCAACAACAACTACTACAGAATGACTGCCAACATCCAACATTCATTCCTAACAATCTCCCCCATTGGTATTGATGGCAACATAGATGAAAAACATCCAATGTTCCAAAAATCCAATACTGCAACACTGTTGCACTGATGGTCTGAAAATTCTTCAAATCCTCTTCATCAATCAAATCTTGCTTCATTTTCCTATATAGTTCTCTCCAATAGATGGTACACAGGGTTTTTCATGTACACTTCTCCCCCATTGAAATCAATGACAGAAATTTCATCACTATGTCAACAACAACTCAATGTCAAAAGACACTGTTTCAGAAAATGCATTCACAAGAGTCCTCATGACTCAGCTCAGATACACATACTCCCCCATAGAGAAAGTACCAAAATCCAATCTAGAAAAAGATAGGGCTCATATACCACTGGATGGATGCAATCAACTTTATCATTACTCAAAAGTAGGCTGGGGCATAACCCCAAGCATACCTCTCAAATACTCAAATGTAGGCAAAGGCTTTGTAAATATGTCTACTATATGTTCCTTTGTGCTTATGTACTCCAATTTGACTTCTTTCTCAGCAAATTTCTCTCTTACAACATGATACTTGATCTCTATATGCTTAGTTTTAGAATGCAATACATGATTCTTAGGACATACTAACTGTGCTGGTGTTGTCACAATGTATGACAATAGGCTCAACAAATTTAATTCCAATATCCTTCAGCATTTGCTTCATCCAAATTATCTAGTTACAATTGTTTGTTGTTGCTACATATTCTACTTCTGTTGTACTCTGTGAAATACAATTCTGCTTCTTGCTCAACCAGGAAACCAATCTTCCTCCAAGAAAAAAGGCTCCACCACTGGTGCTTTTCTTATCATCAACACTACATCCCCAATCAGCATCTGTATATGCACATAGGGTAAAATCATCAAATTTTTCATACCACAATCTATAGTCCCATTGTGCCTCTTAAATATCTCAATATCCTCTTTACTGCTACATAATGTGACTCTCTAGGTTCAGCTTGAAATCTTGCTACCATTCCAACTGAATGTTGTATATCCGGTCTAGTATGTGTTAAGTACTGCAATCCTCCAATCATGGATCTGTATTTCTTCTGCTCAACTGCTGGTGTTTCATCTTTGTTTGATAGTTTGTGTCCTATAACCATAGGTGTTCCAACTGGCTTACAGTTCTCCATTCCAAATCTTTTTAGCAAATCATTCAAGTACTTTGTCTGGCTAAAAAAGATACCATCATTGTTCTGTGTTATCTGTAATCCCAAAAAGTATTTCATCTCACCAATCATGCTCATTTCAAATTCAGTCTTCATTTCATCAGCAAATTTGTCACTAGCTTCATCTTCTCCTCCAAAGATAATGTCGTCAACAAAAATAACTATAACTAACAATCCATTTTCAATTTCTTTTGTGTACAGATTACTATCTACTATTCCTTTAGTAAATCCCAATTTCAACAAATACTTATCCAATCTAGCATACCAAGTTCTAGGTGCTTTCTTTAGTCCATATAATGATTTCTTTAGTTTACATACCATATCTCCTTCTTGAGTCAAAAGAAAACCTTTAGGCTGCTCAATGTAGACTTCTTCTTCCAATTCACCATTCAGAAATGCAGACTTCACATCCATCTGATACACTTTGAATTTCTTAAAAGCTGCATAAGCCAAAAACATTCTTACTACTTCAAGTCTTGCTACTAGTGCAAAGGTTTCTTCGTAGTTAATTCCTTCTTGCTACGAGTATCCCTTACATACTAATCTTGCTTTGTTTCTTACTCCTTCTCCTTGTTCATTCATCTTGTTTCTGAATACCCATTTAGTTCCAATCACATTCTTGTCTTTAGGTCTAGGAACCAATTCCCGTGTCTTGTTCTTTTCAATTTGATCTAGTTCTTCTTTCATAGCATTAATCCAATGTTCATCTTCACAAGCTTCATTAGTAGATTGAGGTTCAATTTGAGAAATCAAACATAAATGTACCTTATTTCTAGTCATAACTCCTCTGTCCAAACTTCCAATAACTTGTTCAACAAGATGATGTCTAGATAGATACTTGTTTGGTGTCATAGTCACAGATCTTGCTTTAACTATAGATTCTTCTCTGGTTTCTTTTGCATTATGATTCTCATTCAACAATTCACTATCAGTCTCATAGAATAATTCAGTAGTTTCAATGTTAGGCTGAGGATTAGCTTCTTCATCAGATTCATAATCAAGCATTCTTTCCTAAATTTTAAACTTATCATCGACTTTAACATTTGCACTCTCAGCAATAGTTTTAGTTCTCTTATTGTAACATCTATATGCTTTGCTCTTCAAAGAATATCCAAGAAAAATACCTTCATCACTTCTAGGATCAAACTTTCCAATATCATCATCTCTCTTTATATAACATTTGCTTCCAAAAATTCTAAAATACTTAACTGAGGGGTGCATGTCCAAACCATAATTCATAAGGTGTCTTATCTGTGTCTGCTCTGATTTGTACTTTGTTTATTGTATATACTATTGTATTCACTGCTTCTCTCCAAAATGTCTTTGCCAAGTCATTCTCAAATAACATAGCTCTTGCTGCTTCAGTTACTGACTTGTTTCTTCTTTTTGCAATACCATTTTGTTCAGGTGTTCTAGGGGCTGAAAAATGTCTCTTAATACCATTCACTTCACAAAAAGTGTTAAACTCTCTAGAAGTAAATTCTCCACCTCTATCAGATCTCAAACATTTAATCTTCATTCCAGATTCATTCTCAACTTTATTCTTATGATCTTAAACTTATCAAATGCTTCATATTTTTCTTTCAGAAATGCAATCCACATCATTCTTGTAAAATCATCAACAAGAATCATAAAATACCTTTCTCCATAGAATCCTCTAGTCCTGGTAGGACCGCTCAAGTCTGTATGAACAATCTCCAACTTCTCTACCGATATGAACTTCTTACTAGGAAATGAACTTCTCTTCTACTTAGCCATCACACATTCTTTGCAAATCGTGTTAGTAGGCTTCATAATTTTAGGCAAATCCCTTACTGCAAGTGTAGTACTCACTTTCACAATGTTATCAAAGTTGATATGACAAAACCTTCTATGCCATAACCAACTGTCATCAATTTTAGTAATCAAGCATGTCATCTCAGTAGGATTCAACTGAAATACATTACCTTTGGTTCTAGATCCAGTTCCAATTAGATTTTCATCTTTATCTTTTATCACACAAGTTTTCTCAGTAAACCAAACTTGATATCCCTTATCCACTAACTGTCCAACACTCAAAAGATTATGTTTCAATCCATCAACAAATTAAACATCATCAGTATTAGTCTTTCCATCAAGAGTAATAGATCCTATACCTTTAATCAAACAAGGTGCATTGTTACCAACTCTAACAACTCCTCCATCATAATTGTTAAACTTTATGAACTTCTTCATATCTCCAGTCATATGATGTGAACAACCACTATCTATAATCCTATCAGCTTTCTTTTCAACTTGGGAAACTAATGCTTTTCTTCTTTAACATCAGATTCAAAATTTTCTTCTTTAATTGCTACAAATCCTATTTCATCATTATTCTCAGTATCACTTTCACTCAAAGTTCTTTCTATACTATCTTCAAGATCTTCATCATCAGCATAATAACATTCCTTAGATCTTCTAGGTTTGAAATTATTTATGTACTTCTTAACTCTCTTAGGACATTTAGATGCAAAATGACCATATTTTTGACAAGTCCGACATTTAAAAATTTTCTTACCGTCTGGTTCCCTTTTCACAAGCAAAGCAATGCCTTCTTCAATCTTCTTATCTTCTTCATTCTAGATCTATTGCTGCTGGCATAATCTCCACTCACACTGGTACTTCTTGACAAAGTAGGATGAATACTAAGAGCACTGAATGTTGCCTCCATTCTAGTTAAGTCTCCTGATAACCTCAGGTTCATCTCTGCTGCTTCCAATCTTCCTAGAAGAGTCTCTCTTGTAAAGTTTGTAGTACAAGGTATAACTTGTTCAATCATCTATGTTGTCTGCTTAAATACAAAAGTCAATGTCCTCAAAATTTTCCATATCACTTCATTCTCTATCTTTGATCCTCCACAAGATTTTATCCTTGCAACAATTTCAAACATTCTACCAATATAGCTTCTAACATATTCATCTTCCATCATTCTAATATCTTCAAATGCACATATCCAATTATGTAATCTAGCTCTTTTTGCATGTTCATCACCTTCAAAAGTAGTGTAAAGCTTTCCAAATTTCATTAGATTTCTTAAAAAAATTTACCTAATGGTATTCATTCTTTGGAAGTGTTGTCAAGAGTGCTTCTCTTGCAAGTATGTTACACATGAATAGATCTACCTCATCTTTATAACTTGTTTCAATACTATCTTCTTCAATTATAGTCCTATCATTCTTTGTAATCAACCAATAGCCTGGTCCTAAACACAATAGATGTATCTTCATCTTTTCCTTCCAGTTGTCAAAATTTACTCCATCAAACTTAGGGCTTTCTTTCTTAAAATTCACCATGGATCTCCTTAGGTTGTTAAACTTTCCTTTCAAGGACCTACCGCTCTGATACCAATTGTTAGAAAGTAAAGTCCACCAAGATAATTGAGAGGGGGGGCTGAATCAGTTATCAGATAATTATAACTTTTATCATCTTCAATAGAATTTAACCATGTAAGCAATGCAATTACTAACCATACAAAGATATTCATACATAATGACACAATAACACAAGATATGTTGACTAGGGAACCTCTTGA
>BSBK01001309.1:897500-940000 GCA_027943335.1 Chamaecyparis obtusa | reverse complement strand
TGGACAAAGGCAAGACCGAGTGGAAAGGTGAAAGTTCTACAAGTAGAGGCAGTAACTACCAAGGTGGCTATGGCAGAGGAAGTTTCCGAGGAACTTGTTATAACTATGGAGAAGAAGGACATAGATCTTTTGAATGTACACAAGCTAGTAAGAAGGCTGCTAGCAGTAGAAATGCTTTGGTGCAAGAAGAGTCACCGAATGAACCTGAGAAGGAAAATAAACTAATGGTAAGGAGAGCACTATGGAATGAAAGCAAGAAGGAAGATCTGGTAAGGAAAATTTTGTTCAAGACCAGATGTAGAGTTTCTGACAAAGTTTGGAAGGTAATCATTGACAATGGTAGCTCGGAGAACTTGGCATCGGAAGAGATGGTCACAAAATTGCAGTTGGAAAGGTTGGTACATCCGAAGCCCTATCAGATTTCATGGATCAAAGATGAGCATACACTCTTGGTAAGTGAACAATGTTATGTGAATTTGAAGATTGGAAAGTACTATGATAAGTTGTTATGTGATATCATGCCTATGGATTGTTGTCATATTTTGTTGGGTAGACCTTGGCAATATGATAGACATGATATATATGATGGGAGATTGCATAAGTATACTATTGTGGCTGATGGAAAGAAACAAATCTTGTTACCATTGATGGAAGAACCTATTAGTAATGTTTGCACATCTGTGAAAGTTTGTTTGATGGAAGGAAGAAAGTTTTTTATTTCTTTGAAGAGGAATGATGTATGTTTTGCTGTGATTCCTAATAAGCCGAGTAAGAAAATAGAGGATAATGTCCCTGAGGAGATTAATGAGTTACTCACTGAGTATAGTGATATCATTTTTGATAATGTACCTGATGGTTTGCCACTGAAAAAAAGCATTGATCATTGTATGGATCTAATCCCTGGAGCTAGTTTACTGAATAAGGCACCTTATCGGTCGACACCTACCGAGAATCAGGAATTGAACCGACAGATTCAAGAGTTGCTGGAGAAAGGTTTGATCAAAGAAATTTTGAGTCCTTGTGCAGTACCTGATGTATTGGCACTGAAGAAGAATGGAGAATGGAGAATGTGTACTGATTCTAGAGCAATCAATAAGATAACAGTGAAGTATAGGTTTCCTATACCAAGAATGGATGATATAATGGACAGTTTGACTGGAGTGAAGTATTTCACAAAGATTGATTTGAAAAGTGGGTATCATCATATCAGAATCAGAGAAGGTGATGAATGGAAGACTGCTTTCAAGACAAAAGAAGGTTTGTATGAGTGGTTGGTTATGCCCTTTGGTTTAACTAATGCACCAAGTACTTTTATGAGGTTGATGAATGAGGTTTTGAAGAAATTCTTGGGTAATTTTGTGATTGTATATCTTGAAGATATTCTGATATTTAGTAAGACTAGAGAAGAACATTTGTTGCATGTTAGACAAGTTTTACAAAGCTTGAAAGAGGAAAAGTTGCTAATAAATCTGAAAAAGTGCTCATTCATGAAAGAATAAATTGTGTATTTGGGATTTGTTATTTCAGCTGATGGTTTGAAGATGGATCATGAAAAGGTTGAAGCTATTTTGAATTGACCCACACCTATGAATTCTAGTGAGGTAAGATCATTTCATGGTTTGGTAAGTTTCTATCGAAAGTTCATAAGGAATTTCAATTCAATTTGTAATGCTATAACTGAGACTATGAGAGGAGACAAAAGAGAATTCAAGTGGACACATGGAGCTGACAGAAGTTTTGAGACCATGAAGCAGAAGGTTGCTGAATTACCTATTTTGGCATTACCTGATTTCAGTAAAGTATTTCAAGTAGAATGTGATGCAAGTGGAAGTGCAATTGGAGCTGTGTTGAGTCAATAAGGTAAACCTGTTGCTTTCTTTAGTGAAAAGTTGAATGATGCTAGAAGGAAATATTTTGTGTATGATCAAGAATTCTATGCTATTGTTCAAGCACTGAAGAAATGGAGACATTATTTGATATTGAGTGAATTTGTGTTGTATACTGATCATAAGGCTTTACAATATTTGGGTAGTCAGAATAAGTTGAATCAGGGACATATGAAATGGGTTGAGTATTTGTAGAGTTATACATTTGTGATAAAGCATAAGAGTGGAGTCTCTAACCAAGTTGTTGATGCATTGAGTAGAAAAAGATCTTTGATGACCAAGATGAAAATTGAAGTTCTTGGTTTTGATGAGATGAGAGGTTTGTATGAAAGTGACCCTGATTTTTTCTGAGCCATGGAGAAAGTGTAGAGTACCTATTTCAGATCAACAAGACACTAAATGGGATGAATATTTTATTCAGGAAGGTATGTTGTTCAAAGGTATTCAGTTGTGTATACTGAGACAAGTAATGAGATCTAATCTAATAAAAGAGAAACATAGTAGTGGTTTGGCTAGACATTTTGGTATTGATAAAACATGGAATTTGCTTAAGGAGAAATACTATTGGCCGCAGTTGTATAAAGATGTTCAAAAATTTGTGAAAAGTTGTGGAATTTGTCAAGTTGCAAAAGGAGTAAGTCAGAATACTGGATTGTATACACCAATTGATGTTCCTGAGAAACCTTAGATTGATATCAGTATGGACTTTCTTCTTGGCTTACCGAAGATAGTAAGAGGTAATGATTCTATATTTGTTGTTGTGGATAGATTTTCTAAGATGGCACATTTTATACCTTGTAGAAAGACATCAGATGCAGTACATGTAGCAGATCTTTTCTTTAAGGAAATTGTCAGATTGCATGGACTACCGAGGAGTATTATCTCTGACCAAGACAGTAAATTTGTTGGTTATTTTTGGAAAACACTTTGGAAGAAATTTGGCACTAAGTTGAAATATAGTTCTTCATTTCACCCACAAACCGATGGGCAGACTGAGGTTGTGAACAGAAGTTTGGCAAATCTTTTGAGATGTTTAGTTGGAGACACACTGAGTAATTGGGATTCTGTGTTGGCACAAGCAGAGTTTGCATATAACAATATTTCAATGAATAGGAGTACTGGAAAGACACCATTTGAGATTGTGAATGGCACACAACTGAGAGGAATATCTGATTTGAGAGACATTGCTGATGAGAATAAGAGAAGTGCTAAAGGAGTAAAATTTGCTGAGTATATGAAGACATTGCATGAAGATGTGAAGCTGAAGCTAGAAGACAGTAATCCGAGATACAAAGACAGAGCTGATAGATCAAGAAGACATAAGACTTTTGATGTTGGTGATGAAGTGATGGTTCATTTGAAGAAAGGCCAGTTTCCTGTTGGAACATATGGAAAGCTAAAGATGAAGAATTTTGGACCTTGCAAGATTTTGAAGAAATTTGACAGTGGAAATGCATATGAGATTGAGTTACCTAATGACATGGACATATCACCAATTTTCAACATTGTTGATTTTTATGAGTATCATGAACTTGATGAAGAAGTAATAGTACCGACAGAATATCCTAAGAAGTAGAATGATGAAGTTGAATAGATTTTGAAGGAAAGAATTGGCAAAAGTACAAGAGGAAAATAGTACATGGAATATCTGGTTAAGTGGAAGAATAGGTTGATGGAAGACAATTCTTGGATTTCATAGTCTGAGTTGGATGCAGCTCAGACTAGACCTACCAAATGATTCTGAGAATCATTTCAAAATAACCCTAAGTGTCTGATGCAGGATCATCTCGGGTCTTTGGCAATCCTGTGTCACCAAAAAGAATTTGGAGTTTGTCTATGTTGCTCAGTTTCTACTTTAACTGAGTTGGTCGGTAGTTGGTCGGTTTCCTTTGGTTACCGAGTGTGGTCGGTTATCTCCTAGGTGGTCAGTTTTCATTGGCGCTCGGTATTGCCTGTCTGCTGCTTGGTTATCTTGCTT
This sequence comes from Chamaecyparis obtusa, assembly GCA_027943335.1. Classification (NCBI taxonomy): domain Eukaryota; kingdom Viridiplantae; phylum Streptophyta; class Pinopsida; order Cupressales; family Cupressaceae; genus Chamaecyparis; species Chamaecyparis obtusa. Next base: position 936,136 of record BSBK01001309.1, on the reverse strand, counting down.
ACCGATGGGTTTAGTTTTGTTTCTTGTTGTGGCTAACTTGTGCATTTATATTGGATTACGGAATTAATGATGGAATCCATCATTGGGAAGCATGTGGTCCCAAATTTGACCGTTACTTCTGTTAATTATGGATCTGAAGGCTGACTCAGCTCAGTAGCTTCTTGTATAAATGTAGATGTTTGGTGGTAGTTTAGGGAGTCAGTTTTGATAGAAGATAGTAGACATTAGATTGAATATTTCTGACAGATCCTCGCATGTTGGAGGACTTCTGAGTTTCATTTTAATATCAAGTCGTAACTGGGAAGGCCTTACAACCCGACATGTATGATTCAAATTGATGTTAATATATGACAGATTTGGCATTCTCTCTCTCACTCTTGTTGTTTGTTGCTTTCGCATGTGTGTTGTAGGCTTGGATCATTAGGGTGTGCCATCCTTTGGCCCCTCTTGACCCTTGCCTTGCGTCACATCCACAATACAACTTTTAAAATAACCCATGTTAAAACCAAAACATGTCTCCTCCAACATAGAGAGGTGAGGGGGAGTCTTATCCATAATCCCACACCATGACCACCTTGACATGAGCAGAGGATCCCCCAAGAGAAATAACAACTCGGATAAAGTTTCTATAACCGTGAACTCCTTTGCCACCATCTTGGTCACTATCATCCATGTCATCCTCCACATTAATAGCTTGCTTAGGGTTCTATCTCCATGTTTCATCTTCTTCTTCATATGCAAACACATCCAAGTCATTTAATTTGTCTTAACACTCACCATTTGTTGTACCTTGTCTACTTTTCAATTTATCAAATAGATCTAAACAATTGATAATTTAACCTATATTACTATTTGAATTTTGGTACATGGAGACGATCTATTTTGAGGTTCAATACTAATTTTCAATTATCTTGATGCATGTGATTTGCATTAGTTAACTAGTGATTTATAAGAGAAATATTCCAAAGTTTAATAATTAATGTCTAATTCTTCTTTTGTCAAACCTCTAAGATACAAATTTAATAGTATTTGATAATATTAAATGTGTAGGCAATCATGTAGAGGATGCACTAAATTTTGATGTAAATAGGTAACATAGTAACGCTACTTCGACCATATAAATAGAAAGTCAAAATGTGTATCATATATGTAGATTCTAGCTCTATGTTCAAATGCTTTAGAATAAAATAGAGTTAAATCTACAATTCATTCTCAATATAGTAAGTGAAACATTCTAGACTTTTAAAGATAGGTATTGAATAGATTAGACCCTTATTTAAGATCAATTTTTATAAATAGACATATATTAGTAAGTGAAACATTCTAGACTTTTAATGATAGGTACTGAATAGATTAGACCCTTATTTAAGATCAATTTTTATAAATAGACATATATTAGTAAGTGAAACATTCTAGACTTTTAATGATAGGTACTGAATAGATTAGACCTTAATTTTAGAACATTTTTTTATAAATAGACATATATCATCTAAAACATTATAAACTTGAACTTATATGAAAAAAAAAGATTAAATAAAAGATTAAGGCCAATCCTATAATAATTAGTAATAATAAAAGGATAAGTGATATCTTGAATTATATGTCATCTTATAAGACAAATGAGAGACATTGTATAAGGAAGACCATGTAAAAGTTTTAGCTTATCATGGTACAATTTGCACAAAAAGATGGGCAACATTTAGGCTTGAGTGTGGAAACATGCACCAGAGGGAGCTGGTGCAGGCATGGTGGTGGTTGGAAATGGTGTGAGAACATGTACTACACCCGCCAACTACACGTGCCTGTAAGTTCTTAAAGCCTTTTCAACAAATCCATGTTATGCTTATTCTGCAAAACTGGCAATGCTCGTGTGTTTTCTTCATGCCAGGCGCTTTAACTTCTCAAAAGTTCTGAATCTTTAGAACCAGTTCATTTTGTGTTTTTCCTACAACATTGCATCACATGAAATTTCAGTACTTTGGCACATTACACTTGTAGATAGTTTACCTCTGGTGTATCTTCACGTTTTGGGTCTTTTAGTACAAGAGTCATTTTGATGGCACAAAGCTATGAGGAAATATGTTTCGCACTTTATTAAGTTTAACATGTACAGATGGTCTGATCTTCCATTGAGCAATTCTCCTTCTTGGTAATGGCTTTTGTGTTTTGCACCTTTCCTATCCTCTATTTTCTTCCATAGACCTTGCATAATAGAATAGAGATATGTAGATATCTTCTTTTGCAGTATTGCAGATTTCCTTTATAGATTTATGAATGAAATTGGCACTTCTTCTTTCTTGTAATGCAAATGGAATTAAAACACCCAACTTGATGAGACATATAACGTTAACCACTTAAATATATGATAGCAAAGGAAAAGATGGGATTGCTTTCTAATTTAGAGAACATCACCAAATCATGGAGGTTGGCATCCTCTTCATGGCTTGGATTAGTGCTGAAAGCTGATTTATTGGATAAGTTGTAAGGTGGCTAGTTTAATGATTTCCAAGTGTAGAGGAATAGATTTGTTGGATTGATATTTGCTCCCAAGTGTATTTGTAAGGAATGATGGGATGGGGGAGGACAAAGACAATTAAGATTCAGTCTAGAAAAATTAAATGGTCGTGGTGGAATGACAACAAGAAGCCTTTATCATACAATGTTGGTGAAGAATGGGCATTACAAAAGTGGAGTCCACCATCTGTCTGGACTCCAAGGAGAGGCAAATGGCATTCAGAGGCAAGGTGGCATACCATCATCTCAGCAAAATTGTCATGTTGTAGATGGAAAGCGTTGGAATTGATGAACACGATTTTGGATTTTAATTACTCGGCATACACCTACAACTTCTAGGTTAATAATGGTATATCATCGATGTTCTTTACATGGCTTCTTAAGGCACATGAGGATAAATCGATAGTGAAGTGGTTGATGTGCCTGATCCGTGGTGTAGGAGAGATGTGGACGCTCACAAGGTTGAGGCATCCATACACATTCATGTGCTTCTGAACGAGATCTTAGGGACAAGTAGACCTGTGGGGAAGCCTTGTTTGTTTTCCCTCCCTCCAATGCAGGGTGTCTCCATCGATCTACATATGATGGACTATGATGAAGTAGAATAGTAGAAGGGTCTTCTCTACCATGTGGTCAAATGTTTCAATTTTATAAGCTTTCAAATTTTGACTTCTTGTTTTTGGATGATAATGTATTTTGGGTTTGGCCCCCTTAGTGCCAAACTAATCTATGAAACAAATAACATATGGAATTATAGTTGTAATTATTTTTTGCACTTTCTTTATAGTCTATTGTGTTATCAAATTGATTAAAAAAAGAAATAACCCAAAAATATTATTTGAGCCCGATTAGATTAGATTGTCTTGGAGGAAATGATCTTCTAAAGCCACTATTACTCTTACTACCTTCATTCTTAATAATATTCTTTAGTGCATCTTCATTTGTCTTCTTTGGTGGTTTTGCAGCCTTTAGATTCTAATCTTTTTCAATATTCTTTTCATCTTCTTCATAGCAAAGACTTACCTTGATGAATGGTGGCCCTTGACTATTAACAATATCATCTAGAATCTTAACTATTTTTCTCAAATTTCAAGCTTCTTTTCAATTGATCAATGGATCTTTCAATTTTCTTCTTTAGAGAGACAATTCTAGATTCAAGTTTGTCACAATTTTCTTCATTTGTCTTTCGCTGAGATCTCACAAATTATTCTATCTTTCTAGCCTCTTCTAATTCAACCTTTAGGTTGATAAGCATCTATTTAGATTTCTAAATTCTTTGGGATTGTTGTACCTTTGAATCATAGTCCTCATGCTCAAATATCCATAGCTATAGCAAAAGCTTTTTCTTCAGATTTTTCTTCTTAAGCATCTTGATATTAGTTGGAGCACAAATGAATTTTTTTCCAAGATCCATTTCTCCTTTAGATTCAACATCTTTCTCTTCCAATTTCTATCTATTTTTCTTCTCTCATAACATTATCTTAACTTTTTATGACACTGTTATTCATCTCTATTGTGACGATACTTTCATAACTCTTCTTAGATGAGCTACTGTCCTCTTTGTACGAAAGAGACTAATTGTTATTGTGGAAAATATTCTTATTTTCAATTTTTTTCTTGTGCTTCTTTTTTATTATTGATATTTTCTCCATTTCTTCTTATTTTGATCTTCTTCATCATCATTGTTATCATTTTCTAGGTATGAACACTTAGCAAAACATGTCCTATGAAGTACTAGAGTTAAAACATTTAAATGACAACATACCTTTGTATTTGCTAGATCCTTTCTTCATATTTCTCACAAAATGAGCTTCTTCAACATTTGATTCATTGCTTGATTTAAGATCTCCATTCTTATTCTTCTTCTTTGAAGCTTTGTAGGCCACTCCGCACTTCAATGGTTTCTCTTGTTCAATGCTCATTTCTATGTAGCAAACTTTTACATCAAGTCCTTTGATGGAGTTAACAACTTCATCTATATGAAGTGGGTAGGCTAAAATATTTTCTCCATCCTTCATTTGAAACTCTTGAACTATTTTCTATGAGTTTGAAGCTCGACCTTCTTTACTTTGTATCACCTTCATAGATGCACTAAATTTGATCCCACAACTCATTTTTCTTTAATTGAAAATGTATTATTTTGGTAAACATTTATCTTTCTAGACCACACAGGATGGTATTCATATCTTTGCATTTTTTCAATAGCCTTCTTTATAACATAATGTATTGGTGACATTTGTAGAAAGTTGATAACCAATCACAAAACAAATTGCCAACTTTCAAACCCTAGGATTGTCAAATGCGTCTACTACCTCACACTTTAGAATGCATAGTCTAATCCATCAAATAGTGGAGCTCTATAAGAGGAGAAACCTTCTTGTCAAGCCATGTGTGCTTCCACGATCTACATTCCAGTAGCTATGTTGTTATTAAAGGAACATACACTAATACCAATTATCAAGAATGCATGCATACTAAGAAGTGGGGTGAATTAGTATAAGACAAACATTTATTTTTAAACAATTAATAATTGTAAGATCGACAATGATGATAACAACAAAAAAATTGCAACCATACACCACCCATGTGAGAGAGACCACCATAATTACGTGGAAACCCTTTTGACAAAAAAACCACAATGACTGATTCCTTTGATCTAATGTCTAAACCCGACTTCAAAAATGATATAAAAGTTCTTACAATATCTACAAGCACCGACCTATTGGAACCATCAATCCTACTTACAAAATATGTAGAAAATAGCATATTAGAAATACCAATCCCAATAACAGAACACCAAAATGATAAGAGACACCAATGTCGTCAAATAGGAAGCACCAACCTCCTTTGACCAATGATTCTCCTTTCATATGAACATAAAGATCATCTCTCTCCATTTCTGACTATCTTTTCTCTTCTCTGCTTCACATTAGTTCAACTCTGATCCAATCTAAATCTTCTTTGAAATACATCTGCTCTATTGTGTTCTACAAATGATGAAACATTTTGTACATTACACAGAATACTCACATAGACAACTATCATCCAACTGTCTGAAAACTAGTTAGCATGTTTTAACCACAGAGATTTAACCCATCACTACATGCATTATGTTAACAAAGAAATGATCTTAAAAATCCATCTATTAAACCCGTGAGTAGGCCATTTTTGTGTTTGAATTGTAAACCCCATCGGCCCGTTACCACGCTTCCATATTGGTCATTGATCATTAATTTTACGAGAAAATCATTGGCAATCGCAAGCTTGACCAAAGTTGGATCAGTTGGATCAATAGTAGTATAAATTGGAGGTTTGGAAAGCATTTCACAGCTTGCGTTCGTGTGAAGCAAATAAATGGGTGACATCTGACATTGACGTGGATGATGGGTGGGACCATGTCATAAGCCAAGACATAAGGACTTAGGTAATATTAGAAATAATATCTAGCGGCCAGGATGAAAGCTAGGATAGAAGGACTGATCAGCACATGAATAACAAGGGTTAAGATAAAACTCGAATGATAAGAAAGGTACGGGTTAAGCTCTTTATAAAATGTATTAAAGATAAAAAATGTCGAATTTTTTTTTTCAAATCTGTAAAAATACAATAATTTTTTTGCAATTTTTTTGTAATTTTTGACTACAAAATATGTTGATCATGAACAGTCATTAACAACAACAACAATAAAAAAGAAAGAAAGAGAATAATTAGATAATAGTAAACTCTAACAAACATACGTAACAATGTTTTTAAAGGTTGATTAAAAAATGTCCATCATATATATATATATATATATATATATATATATATATATATATATATATATATATATATATATATATATATATATATATATATATATAACTTTTCCTTTGACATAAATGAAAGCACATACATTTCATATGGTACCAATCTTTTGTACTAATGAAAATATTAGCAACATGTAATTTGTATATCTGTTATCTTTTGTATATATGTTCACTTATGTTTTGGACCCATATAAACTAGGTTATCATTTCCTTTGTAAGTTGGTAAATATCCTTATTGTAGAATATCCATATCATTACTTATGCTTAAGATCTAAAAATAACAATATGTCTATTTATTCACCATCTTGACTCAAATTCATGATTACATAATTAACTCATTTCAATCTTGAGCTTTTAAATTATAATTTCTTAAAATAGATACATATTCCCCCACATTACTAGATATTACGATAACTAAACGTAAATTTTAATTCCACACTAAAATGTTGTATTTAAGAATTATATTTAATTCATTTGAATCATTTATGATGATATATTAAGTGACTCTACAAATTAAATACAACAAAGCAACAAATTTTTACATAGTACTATATAAAATATCCTAAAATCATATTGTATAGATGTGTGTTATCTTCAATCATTGTTCATCATTATTAAATTGGTCCACCTAGAGGCTTGACCAATGGTGAAGAAATTCTTGACTAGCAAGTATAATTTGTGTCTCTCAACATCATTTTTTCTAGACACATGTATAACTAATTAAAGTGAACCATTTTCAATCAATAGAATTCTATTCAATCATTTTTGTAAATGAAGTTCATATAGTACACTAGATTCACTTTTATAAAAATAAAGTTCACATCTACAAATACAAAAATTGAACATCTTTTTATAATCTTAAATATAACAATTGATAATTAATTTTTATATATTATATAACAAAATTTAATCAACATCTATAACAATCCATTCTTTGTTAAATTTAAAGCTAAAATCATTGTATTTGTATATATTCTATTCTATTTAAATTAGATTTATCTATCACCATAATTGATTTATTTTTCCCTTGTTCTCATAATGCCACACATCGAAGGATATCAATGGTTGAATTTGTATCGAATAGCAAGCATATTTTGACTAATATACCATCATTGAGGTAGTAACTTTGCCGAAGGGAGCCCACAAAGAGATGATAGAAAGGTTAAAGTGGACTTTGTGTAATAAAAGAAGTTGGGATTCCTTCAAAGCTAATCTTTGTATCAAAGCAACAAAATCATTAAACACACTCAACTCAAAGAGGAAAAGTTGATAAAGTGAAAGTCCTATAGAACCGTGGCAAAACATTATCATGAACTTACCCCAAAAAAACATTATGTTAAGTCACATTGATTAAATGTCTATTTAATCATTAAATGGAGCACCCAATCCAACACCTAATCCTCTTTAACGTATTTTATAGATGTAAAAGACAATCGCCTAATAAAGATATTGGTTTCGAGATTAGTTGTTCGTCTCCATTACCGTACCATGATAATAGCCTTCTCTTTTTTACTTTTTTTTTAAAATTTTATTTGTAGGCCATCCTCTATTTGCATGGTGTAAATTAATAATTAATGTAATATTTTTTTTTAAGGATAAAGAGTTGGGATAGTAATTTTTAAAACTAAATTTCTTAGTTTAAATATTAAATTTTTAAATAATGAAATAATAGTTTTTATTTATTATTTTATCTTAATTTAATTATCATGGATATTATTAATTTATTTATTTTGTATTTTAAAAATGAGTTGCTAAATAAAAAAGATTTGATAGTTTCATAATTACAATTATGAATTTAATGTGCATATTTAAACTTGAATTGCAAATTTGAATCTATTTACTATTTTCTTTTTAAACTTGTAAATAGATGTTTATTTAGATATCTAGACCTAAAACAATAAACTATTGGTGTTATTAAATATCTTTAAAGAAGGTTTTAAGATGAGATGATTTCCTTAATCAAACCCATAAGATGTTGATATAATGCTAATGTCACAAGATAATACTTTGATGTTCTTTGATGTGTACTAGATATGTCCTTAATTCTAGATGCTTAAAATGAATTGAGGCTAGCTCTTTCTTACAATATCCAAGAAAATAATTTAAATATGTTTATACTTTAAATAAGTAATTTTATTTGTACTAATAATGTAGCTAAACTACTTTAGTTTCAAGGTTGCAGATCTAAATAAGGGTGAGTGAAAAATGAACAAGGGTCGGGGTAAATGTAGAAATACATCACTTTGTGCACTAGTTATTGCATTAGGGACAAATGGATCAAATTAAGTCCAAAATAAAGGCATGTAATTTAAACAATCTCAATTCAACCCCACTTTTGACGTACATTTGAATGACTATGAAGATGTGTATTAGAATAAATCGAGAATTCAAAATGAAACTAAGTATTTATAAACTCATTTAAAGAATATCGCTAATGATGTCAATTCTATGTGCTTCCCTTGCAATGAGCGTCTCCCTATTAAACCTACAAGCACAAAAGAAAAAGTTCAAATAAGTAGCATTTGTAAGAATTTTAAAATAAGTATCAAGTTACTACCAATCGCCTACAAACAAAAAGTAAAATAAATATATTTTCTAAAGGAAAAATAAAATACTAGTTGGAGTAGTCATACAATCTTGCCTTGATGAAAGTAGGACGCTAATAGGAGTGAATAAATAAGGAATTATCATTGGGCAACTATAAGGAAGTTTTTGGAGAAACATTAACCATTATCAACATGATTTATTTACTACAAACATAGTCATCAAAAAGTATCAAGAAAAATATACACCCCTTCAATTGGTTACATACACATGATGCAATTGATTTGAAGGGAAATGAGAAAATAACATAAAATGGCATGAACCTATATAAAGACATAATATGTAGAAATATAAAGATATCACAGTGTAATAAGTGTATAGGGAAAAATTCAATAGTAAATATTTAAAACATGAGATACTTATTTTCTATATTTTTTTTAAAAATAGAATCTTTATAAAATTATCACAAATCATTAGTTTATATTTTTTTCAAATTCTTTACAATTTTCTTGCTATAATTTAGAGAAACTAGTTTTTTTAATTCTAATTTGTGTACTATACTTAGAGAAGAAAATTAATTACATCTTTATAATATCATCCTACAATACACGGTCATCAACATATGGATTTTGATAATTATACCCCTTTACAAATTCAAATTAAATATTCATACTATGTACAAATGGATTTCAATACTCAAAATATTATATTACAAATTATAACAAAGATATAAATACTAGCAATTATAGATGTGTATCATCCTAGATTGTGAGCACCTATAATTAGATGCTCAAATAGGCCCTATTTTAGCACGTATGGGCTCACAAATTAATTTTTGGTACTCCAACCCCAATTTTCTTTTCATTCTAACATCCTCACTTCAATTAGGGCCCCTTATTTAATTTTCATTGGTTTATAGGGGAATAGATTAACCAAGCCGGCTTATTCCCCCATAAACCCTCTAAAATTTGAACTAGAGGTTGGATTCAATGGTTAAGCAAGAATTCCAAATCCCTGTTGACCCTCTTCAAGTTTTACACTCTAATTTTTTTGTGAGGGGTATATAAGCACCATACCTCTCCTCATTTGCATAACATATCATAAGAATTCAAGATCTCTCCTACAAATTTGCATCTCGAGCTTTCTAAGTGGATCTCAAATATTCCAAAGTGGTTTAAAGGTAAATCTTCTCCATGAATCAAGCTTACTTCCCTCATTGAAGGCCAAGAAAAGGAGTCCACCGTCAAGGAAGAACATCATAGCATAAGAATCCATTCACATACATCCAAGCCACATACATCCAAGAATTCAAGTCTTCATCATTTTCAAGTCATTCTCCTCTTCCTCCATCAAGTATTAGGGTAAACTACAACATCCATCATGCAAAGGCTTTTATTTCATGATTTCCTTTTAGTTTTGTGTGTGGAATCAAAGATATTGTATTGATATTCTTGATCGCATTCAAAGAAGCACTTCTATAGCCAAGGTATAAGACATTTCATGTTTCAAATCTAGCCTCTTCTTTATATTAGTATTATTTCGATTCATACATATTCTATTTCATTTCAAGGTTGATTCAAAACTCAAGTTTGACTAAGGAAAACCCCTTTCTACACAATAATTTTCTTTTTTTTGTGTGCAAGGACAACTTATTTTTGGATGAGACTAGATTTTGGATGTTCATGATCTCATGAATAGTTTACTACTGAAATCGTCAAAGATTCCAAGGAACAGGTCAACCCACTTGACCTAGTCCTAAGAAAAGCTCAACCAAGTTAACATAGTCCCTCTAGATCCACTTCAAATTGAATTTAAAGGTTAGTTGCAGCCTCTAGGCTCTATTTATAATTATCATGAAACCCACATTTTCTCCCTTTCTAGCCTTCAAACTTGCATAGCTTAGTTACAATTTTCTAATCAACCCTCAATTATAGTGGAAGGAGCATTGCACTCACTTAGTGCTTAAGCCCACTTGAGACTAGTGGGTCATCTTCCTACTAATTTATTATAGGAAATAGGACCCAATCCCCATTTATTATTTTAAAGGATGTTAGATACACACAAAATTAAAATAATATGTTACTATTAGTGTGTGTGAGTGATTTACACCTTCATGAAATAACAAGATTTAAAAGACAATTACACTATTCAAAGCAAACTAATCTAAATAATGCACAATTAATCTAAATATCTCATGGATCTCTAAAATAAAGTGGTAAATGAGGCTCTCAGCTATGATCCTCACTAGTGACACTCTAAAGATGAGAATTAAGCTATATGATATGCAAATTTAGATCTATTCTATCAAATTCTAGCTCTATTTGATGAACAATCTACTATGATCAAAGCAATTTAAGCTAATTAGCAATGAAAAATGATAAGTGAGTGATGTGGATGCAAATTGCCAGAGCTTTGCTACAATTCAAAGATATGGAGTGGATGGATTATGCTTCTAAATGTCTTCAATATATAAGATTTTCCCAAGGGTAGGGGGTAGAGTGAGATAACCATGGTTATGCTTGGGTAAGGTCAATTGGCTTTGCTTTGTCCATAAATGGGGGGACAAGGAGGGGATAATCATTTAAATGGTTTCAAAAGGCTGGACCATTTCAACAAAAGTGAGTGATTTGTGTCCATTTTGTCTCCTTTTTGCTTTGTTGAGGGAAATTAGTATTTATTAATTAATTAAAGTAATTAAATTTAGCCATGAAGGGTAAGAGGTTCATTTTGATTTTTGCTTTCAACAACTATGTCATTAATTGAATTTAATCAATTTCGTAGTGTTTTTCCCCTTTTCAAGCTTTATTTAATCATTTAATCATTTAATTGAATTTTCCTTTGATTTGAATTGTCTTTGTTCCATTTATTGATTTTTCGTGCTATTTGATGATTTTATGCACCTTTTGATTGATTTAAGCCTTTTGCCAATTTTCCGTTTCTACAAATGCCCCTCTTTGAGTCGATGTGCGAAGAACACCGATTCAAAGATTCCCTTAGTATGATGATCTGATTTAGGTCCTAGTTCTGATATGCCTCTGATCGTTCTGATTGATGTACTTCTTGATGATGATGATGTACCTCTGATGATGGTGCTGATATGATTCTAATGCCTCTGATATGATATGGGTCCTGGTTTGATGATAGGTCCTGGGTTCACTAATTTCTGATATGTTGATAGGTTTGATATGATATGGTAAACTGATCTGATACTGATTTGCCTCCTGATATGAAATTGATATGATATGATAACTTGATATGATATGCCTCACTGATAAATGTTTTTGATGTGATGCCAATTTGATACTCTGATGCCCCCTCAGAAATAAAACATATTGATTCCTTGATTTGAAAGATTTTGATTGATTGGAATATGTTTTGATTTCTGATACCGTTATAAAGAAATAGACAAGTTTGATTTATGCCCCGGCTAATGAAGATGTCATATAATAGGTCCAAAGTGCATTTTTAAGTCTTTATTAGGGCCAATTTCACCTTAAATAGGGTAAAACCCCTCATTTTACTATTCATTTTCACCTTTCCCTTTTGAGATTTTTAGCTCTGATTTTAGCCCTTTTTACACGATGGTGGTCCCACATCGTGAGCATCGGTTTGAGAGAGCGCGCCGGTTTGGTCGGAGAGCGAACTATGGTCCTCCGGTATGTCATTCAAATTTTCTCTTGTTTCTAGAACTGCATTTATGACTTCATTTAATGCGTTTTAAAATTTTAATTCTGCATTTTAGAAAAGAAATGTCGCCTCCGTGGAATTTAGTTACGCCTGAAAAAATAAAATGTCACTTCTTGAAAATTTAGTATCGCCTTTCGTAGCTCTGTTTACGCCTATAGAAAATCTTTTATTGTGTGCGGAAAATTTGGTATCGCTTAGGGTTTAAACATTTTAATTATTTGTTGCGTGAAAAACCCTAGATAATAAAATGTCACCTTAGGTAAATCTTATATCACGTTTGTCAAATGAAGTCACGCGGATGATTAAAATCACGTGTATGACAAATTAGATGTCGCCCCTGGTAAAAGAAATTACGCTTGAATGAAAAGTCGCGTAAGCGAAAAAAAATTGTACATTGCTTGAGACTTTGTTATGACGTCTGATTGCTCGATTGCGTCAACCTGATTGATATTGATCACTTCAATGAATTTGATCGAATGTTCAATTAGGGTGTTCCCCTTGTTTGATTTCACCAACAAATTAGGACATTGGTAACTATGATATCGAAGGATAAGGTAAATCAATCTTCATCATGAATGATAGGTCATGGGTCTAATCGTCCATTCATTTTATTCTCAAATGCTTAGAGACATAAAACTAGGATCATCCTTCCTCAATGCTTAGAGTTAGGATTGGTAGGTCTGATAGGTATATTTAAATTGATGACTGTGATTGATTGTTTGATTTCCTGACATTAGGTTACTCATGTGATTCCATTCTTTTGATTAAACAGTAGGATGTCCCTGTTCTGTACCTCCGGACCGTACCACATTGGGTAATGGAGCTTAGAGAGCAGTTGACTGACGCCGAGAGGTGATTGATTAGGCGCTGTGGTTTGTTATGTGTATTAGAGCTTCCTCGATTCTAGATGAATCGAGGTTTGATTACCACTGTCGCAGAGCGTTGGCACTCTGAGACAAACACTTTTTGGCTGCCACAGGGAGAGATGACTATCACTCCTGAGGATGTGTATAGGTTGCTGCGGATCCCGACACATGGGGAGATAGTAGATTATGATGCAGTGTATGATGGGACCTATTGTCGGTGAGTATTCGGAGATCCTTCTATTTGGTGATGATTGCATCCTATGGCCTCAGTTTGCTTCATTTCCTATATTACCAGCGACGTTAGGTGCTATTATTGGTGGCATATTACTACCTGATCGTCGGGGTCGCGAGTTTTCAGTGGGTTGGGGTAGGATTGTCGAGGACTTGCTTCATTAGCCTCGACGATTTGATTGGGGATCTTGTGTGCTTGCACAGCTATACCATGATCTGCATGAGGTGGTTTATAGGAGATCAGCTGCTTTATCTGCTGGGATTCACATTTTGCAGCTTTGGATATGGGAGCACTTACCAGTTAGTCATCTGATATCAGAGCGAGACCGACCTTTAGGGTATCCTTTTGCGTGGTAGTACACTAAGATGGTGACACAGCATCACTTGGGACATTTGGAGTATTGGCGATGACAGATTGATGATATGGATGAGGTCTATTGGAGACCATATGTCGATGTTGAGGATTGGAGAGAGGATGACTTGGAGTTACCATACATGTTTACTCCTCGATGGATGATCGGCAGGATTGACTCTGTCCTTGAGAGATTTTTGGCAGGTAGAGTGCTACGACAATTTGGGCGGATTCAGCCTATGCCTCAGGGATCTGCAGTTTAGGCTCGTTCTAATGCAAAGAGGGTTACTTGGGGACACATGCCTTCATATGATGATGCTATTGAGTAGATATCGTAGCTTGGTTTTATGGACTGGGATATGAGATTACATATTAGAGATGTCGGGGTTACTCAGGAGTATCTGGATTGGTTGATGGAGCATCCTATGCCTCGATTTACAGACCCTACAGAGCCAGTGCCTGGGAGAGATGATGATGATGATGGTGTCGGTGGTGGGAGGAGATGCAGAGGTAGACCACAAGGTAGGGTGGTGATTAGACTCGGAGGACGAGCGAGAGATATACAGATATAGGCACCACCTCCTCCTCCTTCTCCTCCTGCAGTAGCACAGAGACAAAGGGTAGATCATCAGGACCATGTGAGGGCTGCTAGGTAGGATTCAGCGTCAGGACAGGATACGGGAGCGGGATTACCATAGGCTACCGTGGATGGTCAGGATACAGGTGCACAGCAGATGCCAGTAGCTTTTTCCCATGATTGGGGGAAGGCTCCTATAGATACAAGTGATCCTCAAAGTACCTACGAGGTTGGTGAGAGTTCTAGTACTATCCAGCTGCGAGCAGATGTGGGAACGTTACAGACAGAGGTATCACAAATGTCTTCAATGATTCAACAGTTAGTATCAGGTCTGGCTCCATTGGTTCCTCTCCTTTTTTCTATGGTTGGTCAGACGCCTCTTTAGCTACCTCAGCAGCCTCCATCACAGCCTCCTCCACAGCCTCCTCCAAGACCTCCTCCCAGTGGTGACGAGAGTTGAGCTATGAGTATTCTTGTTGATCAGTTGTGTATTGATGTTGAGATACTTGATGTTTTATCATATTCTTGTGACCTTGGTGTTACCCTTCCAGTTGTACTTTGATACTTGTTTGACATTGATGCCCCTGTTAATGGGCGATTATAGAATTGATTTATGATATCATTGTTATACTGGATGCATTGAGTTTTGAGTAGACGTGTGATATGAGGACATTTATGATCTTTCCTGTTTTACTTGATGATATATGAGATTACCTTTAGATGCTGCTATATGTGTTTACTAATGCATATGTTTTGGATGGATGTGTCTATGGATGTAATGTATCTTATGTATGATATAGATAGATGGATGCATTTCTTTCTTCATGTATGGGTGCAATTTTTTGTTTTTGCTATTTTCTCATGTATGCAATCTGTATCGCTATCTAGATGTATGCACATGTAAATGGTTATTTCCTTCTTTTCCTCGATGGTATATCTATGTAATGAGTAATGGTATGGAATGAATGCAAAAAGTATAATCTCATGTTTTTATTGTAGAAAGATGATATTGAGGTGATGTTGTCCTTGCTGATTTGACCTTGTTGATGATGTTATGTACCCCCTTTTTGATGCGAAATGAAGCCCTTGGGAAAAAAAATGCATGTGCAATTATTCTAACATGAGAATGCATTTTAACCTTTCTATGAATGCATTTTAACCTAAGTGTCACTAGTTTTTAGCAAAGAAATGCCTTGAGGATATATTTTCATCATTGAGCACTTGGGACCGGAAAGTCGATACAATCACCACTGCCCACTGACATGATGATATGAATATCACTTTTTATTGCTCATATGGTAACCTCCGTTTTGCTTTCCCATCGGTCTCGTCGATACGACTATCACTGACTACAAACAATCATGAGAGTATGAATACCGATTTTGTCGGATTCTATGTTGCAAGTGGATTTTGGCATTTAGATATGAAGAATCTAAATATCCTTGATGGTTCTTTGATGACCATGTCTTTAGATGAATTCTCATAAGGCAATGAATCTTCCTCCAAACATTCACTTCATAGTCAAGAAAAATATCATGTCTCCATCATTGCCAATCTAGTCGAAACATCATTGATTAGCTAAAAAGACTTGATACAAATTGAATTAATGTAAGTAAACAAATTTTTAACCAACTTTTCAAAAGAATCTATCTAGGTGTTTTGCATTGTTTTCTTATCTTCAAATAATATTTCCAAGTGTTTTGATCATGAAATGATGTTTGATTTTTAATGCTGAATAATAAGTTAATTTAGGCTCAAGGATTTGTTGTGGTAATCAACTTCTTGGTTAGTAAAAAATGATATCAATCAAAGGTTTACAAAAATCTGATCTCTCTTCTGAAAATGTTGATCCCTTTCTGCTTGTGACTAAATGTTGCTCGTTTAAATCCTTTTTGAGGTACCCACTTTCTGATCTATTTTATGCTGCCCCCAAGTGTTTGATGTATCATTTTTGACAACTTTTGGGCAATGCAAAGGATGATGCTAAAAATGTTATTATGACTATGTACAAATGACGGATGCAATGAAGGTTTGGACAAATGGGATGATGAGATGCATTATGTACACATGTGACTAGGAAAAAAATGACTTAAGGAAACCAAAAGTGCTTGTTGCCAAGTTTTCACCTTTTGGTGCTTTTTTTCTTTTTTCTTTTTTTGTTTTTTTTTTGCTACCGAGGCGCCTATTGCTAGGTTTTCACGAAGGCACTTTTTCTTTTTCATTTTTTTTGTATTTTTCATTTTTTTTGTTTTTTTGTATTTTTCCTTATCACCTTGGCGCCTATTGCTAGGTTTTCACCAAGAGATAGTTTTTCAAATGTTTTTGCTTTCTTCATGCTCAATTTTCCATTATTTTTTATCTTTCTTCCTTTCAGCTTGATTTTTGGGATTTTCTCTTAATACCAGGTCTCCTACTTGAAAAGTTCTTGGTTTGATGTGTTTGTTGTAATTGCGTGAAATCCTATTTTGATAAACTCTTAAATGCTCATAAGCTTGATTCTGGTGTTCCTCTAACAATTCCAATTGTTGCAGTCTGGCAATCCTATAATCCTCATCAGTGATCAATCCTCTTAATGAAACCCGTAGAGATGGGATTTCCACTTCTAATGGTAGAACTGCTTCGGTTCCATAGACTAACGAGAATGGGGTGGCTCCTGTAGGTGTTCTGATACTAGTTCTGTAAGCCCATAGTGCGGGATTTATTTGCACGTGCCAATCTCTTCCTGATTTGTTAACTGATCTTTTTAATATTTTGAGGATATTTTTGTTCGTTGCTTCAGCTTGTCCATTTCCTTGTGGATAATAAATGGATGACAAATGATGTGTAATGTGGAATGTCATGCAAAGTTCATCAATATCCTAATTTTTTAATTGTTTCCCATTATCCGTGATAATGGCATGTGGAATACCATAGCGGCAAATTATGTGGTTCAATAAGAACATTGAAATTTGTTTTCCGGTTGCTGTTGTTAATGGAACTGCTTCCACCCATTTGGTGAAGTATTCTATTGCTTTGATGATATACTTGTGTCCGTTTGAAGATGGAGGATGTATGATTCCAATCAAGTCAAAACCCCATTGATAAAAAGGCCATGGTGTAATGAATGGGTGTAATTCTTGAGCCAGTGCATGTATCATGTTACCGTGATATTGACATTTGCTGCATGTCTTCACAAATTGACAAGCATCCTTTTCAAATGTTGTCCAAAAGTACCCTAAACGAAGGATTTTCTTAGCTAGATTAAGACCACTTGAGTGTGACCCGCAAATGCCTTCGTGGACCTCGCATAAAGCTAACTTTGACTCTTCTTCCTCTAAACATCTAAGTAATGTCCCATCAAGACCCTTACGATACAATGTGTCTGAAAGGATTAGGTAACGGGTGGCTTGGTGTATGAAGTTACATTTTTGGGCACGAGTTTGGTCTACAGGGAGTACTTGGTCTTTAAGGTAAGTATAGATGGGTCCATACCAAGGAGAGTCATGTCCATGTAAAAGAGCAACAATTTGGGTGTCAGGAAGGTTGAATGCCAGTTTTACCAACTCTTCCACCAAGAAATCATACTTCTCATTTTGATCTCATTTTTGTAATAAGGAAGCCAAGGTAGCCATGGCATCTGCTGCTCTATTCTTTTCTCTTGGAATCTATTCAAATGTGATCAAAGCAAAGTACTGCTTCCATCCATCAATCAAGGTTTTATATTTCATCAATTTTATATCTTTGGTATTGTATTCATTATTAACCTGATTGATTATGAGTTGGGAATCCCCATACACTTGTAATTCTGCAATATTCCATTCCAAAGCCATTTTGATGCCAATGACTAATGCCTCATATTCCGCTATGTTATTGGTGCACGAAAATAAGAGTTTATAGGACTTTGGAATGGTGTACCCTTGAGGGGTAACCAATAATATACCTGCTCCAGAACCTCCTTGTGTATAAGATCCATCAAAATATAATTTCCATGTCTTTGCTTCTATGTTGACAATTGCTGCATCTGGAAATTCAATTTGAATGGTTTGTGTAGACTCCATTGGGTTATCTGCTAAGTGATCTGCTATCACTTGTCCTTTAATTTCTCTTCTATCAACATATTCAATGTCGAATTCACTTAGGATCATGACCCATTTTGCTATTCTACCTGTTAAGGGAGTTTTACTTAGCAAGTATTTGAGAGGATCAATCTTGGCAATTAATTTGATCTTATGCATCAACATATAATGTCTTAGTTTTTGAGATGCAAAGACCACTGCTAGACATGCTCTTTCTATGAATGAATAATTTAGTTCATATTTTATTAAGGTTCTACTAAGATAGTAGATTGCCCTTTCTTTTCCTTGCTCATCTTCTTGTGCCAACAATATGCCTAGAGACCTTTCTGTGGCTGATATGTATAACAACAGTTCTTTGCCCTTGATAGGTGACATAAGAATAGGTGGGTTTATCAAATAAGTCTTCAAAATAGAAAAGGCCTTATCACATTCTTCATCCCACATAAATGTAGTGTCCTTGTGTAGCAATCTGGTGAAGGAGTGACACTTTTCTGCTAATTGAGATATAAATCTCCTTATTGATTGAATCTTTCCTTGTAGTGACCTCATTTGGCTAATGTTTCTTGGAATCTCCATCTCTAGAATGGCTTGTACTTTTTTAGGATCAACTTCAATTCCTTTTGCTGATACTATATAACCCAATAACTTGCCGGATTGGACACCAAAGGCACACTTCTTTGGGTTTAATCTAACTTTGAATTGTTCTAACCGAATGAATATTTTTCTTAGGATTTGTAAATGTTCTTCTCTATTGTGGGACTTTTCTAGAATGTCGTCCACATAATCTTCTAAGAAAGTGTGCATCATGTCGTGGAAAATAGTTGTCATGGCCCTTTGATATGTAGCTCCAGCATTTTTAAGACTGAAGGGCATGACATTCCAACAAAAAGTGCCCCAAGGGCAAGTAAATGCTATCTTTTCTTGGTCTTCAAGAGCAATCTTTATTTGATTGTAGCCAATAAATCCATCCATTAATGAGTACATTGTGTGACCTACTGTCAGATCCACTATGGTATCTATGCTTGGAAATGGGAAGTCATCTTTGGGACATGCGAGATTTAAATCTCTAAAATCCATACACACACAGATAGATTTATCATGCTTAGTAACTAGCACAATGTTAGAGATCCAATCAGCATATGCTATTGTTCTTATGAACCCCACCTTTAACAATTTTTCCAATTCTGCCTTGACTAGGAGAGCCACATGTGGGTGCATTTTCCTTAGTTTTTGCTTCACAGGTTTAACTCCGGGTCTAACATTCAGATGGTGCATTATGAAATCAGGATCCAGTCCGGGCATGTCGGCATATGACCATGCAAAATTCACTTGTTGTTCTTGGAAGAATTTGATAAAGTCCTCTCTTTCAAGGGATGTAAGTGATGTAGCCAAGTGTATGACCTTTGGATCTACTTCCGTGCCAATGTTAACTTTTTCTATTGGTTCTATAAGAATAGATGACCTTTCTTCTTCATGTTCAGGCAAAGTGTCCAATCTCTCTTCTAATGGTGCCACAGTTGGGTTTTCACCAAAAGAAACATCTTTTATTTTCATTGTTTTTGGTTCTAATGGTGCCACAGTTGGGTTTTCACCAATAGAACTTCTCATTTTTTTATTTTTTTTCATTTTTTTCTTTTTTTGACTAAGAGATTGGACCCTTGCTATTTTCATTATGTCCGCATTGAGTTCGTTGGTGAAAGAGGGTTCAACCGCATTGAGGTATTGGTTTGTTGCTTGGTCATTTGGGAAGTAAAGTAAGTCATGTGGTTCGGTTTGATCCCAATCAATGAGGTCTAGGTGCATCAAAATTAAGGAATTATTGGGTAAGGTATCATCAATAGGATTTATGGACATGACTTCATTTGAGGGTTCATACATTGTATCATTTAGATCTATGATGTGCACTTCCTCAAGATGATCCATGGAAGCAGGGTCAAAGTCCCCTTCGCTCGAATCCTCGTCAACCTCTACGGGAAAGAATGTGGGAAAAGCCACAAGTTGGTTAAAACTAACGTTTGAATTTCCCTCCTCTGAAGGTGTCCAAAATGTTTCTATCCATGCTCCACTATTAGATGCTTGTTCTATATTAGGCCTTTGAATAAGAGGTTCTTCATTAATTGGAGCATCTTGTTTTGGGATTTTTGCATAAGTATGTATAGCAATGACTTCTCTATCTTGACATGACTCCTCTGATAAAGTATCCCATTCATAATCCTGAGAGTCATCACTCTCTCCTTTGGATTCTAATGCATTTATTTGAGGATGAAAATCATGCATTGGACTTGAACTTTCTCCTTTGTATTGGAAACCTACTCCGGATTTTTCATGACTTGCCCTCCAAATAGGTTCAATAGGTTCTAATAACCCTCTATTTCTTTGGCCTAAGGGTCCTCTTCCTTTGTATCCCATCTTTTGTATAATATCAAATCCTTTCCCATATTGTTCGGTTTGTATATTGACATGCTGAATTCTTTCCATGGGAGTGTCTAAGGTATCATCCTCATCATGATAAAGCCATTGAAGGACTTCATCTTCTTCCTTATCCCATGTTGCTTTGCTATCTTCCCTCACAAAATAAGAATTATACTTATGTGGAAGATGTTCTTTTGATGGTTTACCATGTGATTTGGGAGATATGGGCATGTCAAATAGAGAAACTGAATATTCTCCTAATCCTTTTGAACTAATCTTGCATTGTTTGTCAAATTTGTTCATCATCTCACTCATGTGTTGGTAATGATCTTCTTTAGCTTGTTCCTTTTCCTCTTTCGTAGGTTTGTAGATCGATGTCTCCAATTTAGGTGCTAAATATGGACTTTCCATTACATTTGGACCCTCATAGCTCACTTTTTCCTTGCCCTTAGTTGATGTAGTTGAGCTAGCTTGAAGAGGATTTTGTGTATCTTCATTGGTGATTCTTGGAATAACTCCTTCATGATTATGTGGAATGTATAATTCATGCAAGGGTTTGAGTGCATTACAATATTGGAATGGATTTGAGTCTCCTCCAACCGTGATTTCTTCACCCATGTATGGAAACTTGATGCATTGGTGGTATGTGGATGGGACGGCTTGCATCTCATGAATCCATGGTCTTCCCAATAAGATGTTATATGTTAATTTCATGTCCAACACTTGACACTTGGTTTCCTTCTTGACCTGGTCCCACTTGGATGGGCAATACAATCATGCCTTTAGAAGCTCTTTCAGCTTCATCGTAAGCTTTTATGGTGATTTTCTTTGTAGGGTCAATGCAAGACTCAGATAAACCTAAGGATTTTACAAGACTTAATGTGCAGATGTTAAGACCAGCCCCTCCATCAATAAGGGCTCTTTTGACTCTATGCCTTTTGATCAAAACCTCTATATGTAATGGAAAATTTTGAGGATGAGTTATAGACATGTCGTCTTGATCAGAAAATGAAAGACAATGAGGAGCCACGAGATGTCCTGCCATATTTTGAAACTTTTCTTCCCCTAAGGTAGTAGAAACATGTGTCTCTTCTAAAGCTTTTTCTAAAATCTCTTTATGATTCGGTGACAACTTTAATAACTCTAAGAGTGAGATTTGTGTTGGAGTACGTTGCAATTGATCCACCAAACTATAAGGCCTTGCTGTTGTAGGAGGTTGTTTGACCACAATGTTGGATTGTGGGATATTGGTGTTTTGAGGGACTATCCCTTGTAAAGTCATTCTAGAATTCTGCCCTCTTGTAATGAAATTTGTTGCTTCCTTTTGAGATTGTTCATTAATTATTATAGCATTAACAATATGATCATATGATGGCGCAAAGTTGAGATTATTGGCACTTTGTTTCTTGCCATTTGATGACTCACCTTTATCATGTTTGTAAAAAGGTTGTTTGAAGGCCGTATGATCTTCATTATTTTGGGGTCCATCAACGGTGATTATGTTATTATCTATCAAGTCTTGCACCACATTCTTTAATTGTAGACATTCATTTGTAGTGTGTCCCCAAATCCTATGATATTCACAATGATTCTTAGCATCCCATCAGCCCGGCTTGTGGTTTGGTTCATAAGGCTTAATAGTAGGTAATGTAATAACATTGTTAGCCATGAGAGCCTTTAATGCAGTTTTAAGTGATTCTCCCAAGGGTGTAAAGTGTCTTGAAGGAGTGGGCTTCAAATACTTATCATACTTGCTGTTTTGATCCTTGTTTCCTTGATTATTCTTGTTGGCATTGTTGTTATTGTTGGAAGGTGTATTATATGCTTGATTAGTATTATTCACTTGATTTGGTGTCTTTGTAAGGGCAGATGGAATCACCTTCAAGTTGCTGGATTCCACTACACCATCATTAACAATGCCTTTGTTGTTATTTTTTGCAGCATAACGACTATTGTTATTGTACCAACCTTTATTTTGATTGTTGTTATTGTTGGTATTGTTGTTGTTGGAGTTAGAGTTGTTCTTATTTTCCTTGTACAATTTCAGCTCTCCACTCTTAATCAACACTTCTTCCATTGTAACTTTGTTATCAATCAAATCTTGGAAGGTTTTAGGACATTGCATCCTTAGTCTATAATTTAATTCGCTGCTTAAACCGTTAATAAAGATATCCATTTTCTCTTTTTCCGGTGCACTTCTTGGATATCTAGCAAATGCAGTCCTCCATCTTTGCAAGAATGTGAGGAAGGCTTCTCCATCTTGTTGCTTTGTGTTACATAATGTTATCATTGTGACCTCATGTTTGATGTTATAGGAGTAATGAGTCACGAATTTAGAAGCTAATTCTTCAAAGGTTTTGATGCTGGATGGTAGTTTTGAAAACCAATCCATGGCCATTCCTCCCAAGATTCTTGGGAATAGTCTCATTAAATAGGTTGTATCATGCATGAATTTAAGACTCAATGCACAAAACCCCCGAAGATGATCATGTGGGTCAGATGTTCCTTCATACCTATCATACTTAGGAAATGTTACATTAATGGGAAAAGGCACCATGACCAAACTCTTATCGAATGGAAAAGGACATAATTTTTCAATAGAGAAAGGCTTAGGAGCCCCGTTTTGTTTCAAACTGTCGATTTCCATTTGTAATGCCTTGAATTGTTCCCTTATTGCTTCCATAGGGTCTTCTATTTCCTTGGGCTTTAGTTGTTCTATGTCAAAATATTTAGGTAGCTTTACCCCCATTTGTATCAAGTCCATGAAGTATTTTTCTTTATCCATACGCATGGTCTTTTTCATTAGTTCTATGAAATAAGGACATTGTCTTGCCTCTAACGCCTTTTCATCTGTGGCTTCTTCCGCAGTTGGGGGTAGGTTTGTATTATGAGGAGGAGGTAAGTTGTTGCCTTGTGAATTTGCTTCTTGGGAATTAGGAGCTCTTCCTCCATTATTAGAATTTCCTTGATTGTTGTTAGGATCCATACCCCCATTCATGTTGTTTCCTTGGTTGTTAGGATCGGTATTTCCTAGGGTGCCGCTAAACATCTTGTTAGTGTCCTTTGCCTTAGCGAGTTTTTCAATCACTCGTGAAGTAATGAAAGTGTCCTCCGAAAATGGGAGCTCTTCTCGTTTGTAGGTCCCGTATGTTTGTAATGTTTTCTTTATAGAGTGTGATCTTGTAAGAACAGGCATGAACAAACTTTAAAGGTATGTTGACTTCCTCTTTTGATAAGTTGGTTTTTGGAATAAAGTAAAGGTTTTTGATCAATTTTAAATGGTTTAGAATCTTAATGATGTTTTGATCAATAACTTTGGAATATCTTGTTTGAAAATATAAAAACAATCTCAGCACACACATCAATTTGGTACCATATCCCTAGAATGCTCTAATGTGTGTATTTTTGAACATTTTCATAGGTTGAAACACAAGAATAGCTTCCACGCAATCTACCTAGCACATAATTGGTTCGTAAACATGGCTCTAATAGGTATTTTTGCTATTTTACCGTTATGTAGTAAGTTTTCCATTCAAAATAGATCTTAGTCGTTCATCCCCCAAATATGTTAAGGGGCTTCCCACAAGCACCGAAGCACGATTTTGCACAATCTGTTAAGACTACTAGAGGAAGTTCGAAACAGCTAAAATCCTTTTGTCATGCACCCCATTAAGGATACACGCGTTTCTTTTTATAGTGGGTCGGATTCTCGCGGAAAAAGCAAGTGTATCCCACTTTGGGCTGTCCCTCTCATCGGCCCTTTTAAGGCAATCTCGGGAGGCAAGCCCACTAAGTTTTAAACATGTTCATTTGAAAGCATGAAAAGTGAATTTGGTAGAGCAAGTTTGGGAATTTGATTCACTCAAAGAGTGAAGAGCATATCCCTATTGCTTTTCCCTTATCCCAAACACTCGCAATCAATTTGGTTCTTTTTCAACCCCGTGACAAAGGGGTTCTTAGAATTGAAATGTTTGTTCTTTTCCTTTTATGATTAAACTATGTTTCAAACTTTGAAAATGCCACAATTTAAGGGAAGTTTGCAAGCTTGATGAGAGAAATACCTCAAACGATGCTAGCAAAGGCTAGGCGCATTTTTGAGTAGTAGATTTTCTTGTTTTCTCTCCAAATCCTTCCCTTACCTTAATGAAATGTTCCCTCCACCAACAAATTAGTCAGCACAATCAAACAAAGTAAGGAGAAACCAAAATCAATGCTTAGAATGCTACAATTATTATTATGCTTTTTATGCTTTCTTTTTCTTCAAAATTTGCAAAATTTTTACAAACTTAGGGACTAAACTCCCAATTTAATGATACGTATTTTTGTTTGTAAGCATCTACAACAGCAATGTATTTAGCATATAACTCTACATCCCTTTCTAAGTCATTGTTGAGAACAAAGGTGGTGTGTACCTGGTTTTCCTTTCTTATCCTCTTAGCGATCAATTTCTCCTCTAAGTTATGCCTTCTCTCTAGTTTTTGAACTTTCTTATGATAGACCATACTCCTGAGACAGAAAAAAAATGGACGTGAAGTCAGAATATAGTCATTATTTTAACACTTTTGATAAAATATAAAAATACAGCCACGCGACATTGTCCAGACTGTACGCGAGCTCTAATTTAACAAAGAAGTGATTACTTTAACCACAAGCGTCACCTTGAGGGGCTCAAGCGAGATTAAAATAACCAGATGCGATATCAAATTTTACCTACGCATGAAATCTTTACTAGACGCGACAACAGTCATTATTTTGATAAAATATAAAAGTGCAATCAGGCGATATTGTCTAGACTATACGCGAGATCTAATTTGGCAAAGACGTGATTACTTTAACCATGAGCGTCACCTTTCAGGGCTCAAGTGAGATTAAAATAACCAGGTGCGATATCAAATCTTATCTACATGTGAAATATTTACCAGACGCGACAAACTGATGCTATAAAAGTGATATCTAATTTATCAAAGGCTACATTTCAAATGACAATAGCGAGAAATTAAATCGATAAAGTAGAGTACTCCCTTCATTCCAGATGTAAAATGATTCCTCGGCCACGGCTTTTTAAGTCTGATTAAGCGACATTTAAATGACCAAAGGCATCAATCCTTTATCCAAAACGTGAGAGTTTAATTTCTGAACGCGTGATTTCTTTCACAAAAGCATGATTTTGCAGGCTAAAATGCGTAAGAGTTCAGACTGTAGGCGATATTTTAATTCGGCATCCGCGACATTTCTTTGCTTTAGGCGTGACTTCTTTACTAGCAGGCAAGATTTCTTCTCTGTAACCTGCAAACAGCGAGCAAATTCATGCAATTCTAGCCTAAATTTTGCAAATAATGTGAAAATAATGATGAATTTGAGGCCTAGTGCCCCACGGTGGGCGCCATTTGTGTGTAAGTGATTTACACCTTCATGAAATAACAAGATTTAAAAGACAATTACACTATTCAAAGCAAACTAATCTAAATAATGCACAATTAATCTAAATATCTCATGGATCTCTAAAATAAAGTGGTAAATGAGGCTCTCAGCTATGATCCTCACTAGTGACACTCTAAAGATGAGAATTAAGCTATATGATATGCAAATTTAGATCTATTCTATCAAATTTTAGCTCTATTTGATGAACAATCTACTATGATCAAAGCAATTTAAGCTAATTAGCAATGAAAAATGATAAGTGAGTGATGTGGATGCAAATCGCCAGAGCTTTGCTGCAATTCAAAGATATGGAGTGGATGGATTATGCTTCTAAATGTCTTCAATATATAAGATTTTCCCAAGGGTAGGGGGTAGAGTGAGATAACCATGGTTATGCTTGGGTAAGGTCAATTGGCTTTGCTTTGTCCATAAATGGGGGGACAAGGAGGGGACAATCATTTAAATGGTTTCAAAAGGCTGGACCATTTCAACAAAAGTGAGTGATTTGTGTTCATTTTGTCTCCTTTTTGCTTTGTTGAGGGAAATTAGTATTTATTAATTAATTAAAGTAATTAAATTTAGCCATGAAGGGTAAGAGGTTCATTTTGATTTTTGCTTTCAACAACTATGTCATTAATTGAATTTAATCAATTTCGTAGTGTTTTTCCCCTTTTCAAGCTTTATTTAATCATTTAATCATTTAATTGAATTTTCCTTTGATTTGAATTGCCTTTGTTCCATTTATTGATTTTTCGTGCTATTTGATGATTTTATGCACCTTTTGATTGATTTAAGCCTTTTGCCAATTTTCCATGTCTACAATTAGATAGACCATTGAATTGTTAGAAATTATGAGAACAATAAGTATAACTCCTTATAACACTATTTTTTGGTTGTTAAAATTATATTTCTTTTGTCCTAAAAAGTGTAAATTGTTCTAGTTTACTATTAGACTCCTAAACACTCATAATTCCTTATAATTTTTGTATTTAACAAAGCTATGCTACAAAATAATTAATTACATCCAAGATAAAATATTGTAAATATTACCTCATCTTGAACTATGAGAGGGAAAACAACCAAAATATTTCTTACCAAGAATTATCTTAGAATCACATGTATCCAAATTATGCATGCCATTAAAATTAGTGTAGTTGTATGTAAACCTATAGCAATATAGAATGATGAACAAAAAACTATCTAGAAGAAATGGACTACACAAACTATAGCAAAATCCAAACGATGAAAAGTAGTGGCTCCATGAGTCCTAACAATGAGTGGCATTATCCCTATCATCGACACATGGTTATTAAGCTTGTAAACTATTATTCTTCTAGGGTAGAGGAGGTTGAAAAGGGGAAGACCAAATTTATTGAGGGGAAAGAGGGGTCAAAGAATCAAATAAATATTAATTCAAGGACTAGATAGTTAGGAGTTGGGAATAACAATGAAACAAGGGTTTCCATCTCAAACATGGAGGTGTTGAATGAAAGCTTCCAAAAAATTGAATAAAGGTTCTCTAATGAAGCAGAAATGAGATTTCTTTGAAAAGTGTGGTAGAAAATAGGGAGCTAAATATGATGAAGTGCTTCAAGATGATGTAACAGATGAACAAGGTAAAACCCTCAAATACTAGCTCCCTAATGATTTCATTGAGTATATTGTAGAATAACAATCTAGAATTATGATTTTGTTTTTTTAAGGGGAATACCTACAAAAATAGAGTTTTATAAATGGACAAAAATAAATTGAGAGAAAAGGAATGGGTAATCAAAACTATAAGGGGCCTTGGTAAGGGTTATGTTTCTTTCATGTTTAAAAATGTTAATCATGCCCAAGTAGTTGTCTAGTATAGTATATGGATCATATGTAGTCAAGCATGTTATTTACAAGTTTGGACCTTTAATTTCCATCTTGAAGGTCCTTCCCTCTCATGCTATCCAATGTGGTTACAATCTCCTTATTTAAACTTATCCTTCAAACCATTCCTTAAGGATATTGTAGCACAACTCGACAAAGTGATATGGCGTAAATTGATTTTAAACAAATTTTATATCCTATGATTCCACCTGAGAGTTTGTGTAGAAGTAGATTTGAAAATGTCACTACCAAAGAGTATTAAACTATTTGATCTAATTTTTGAGTTGGATTAGCCTATAGTCTATTTGAACAGTCCAAATGCATGTTTCTTTTTTCAAATAAAAACTATCTCATTCAAAAAATTTGTATTAGGAAGAACAAGTCTCTCAATGCTCAGTCCCCTTCTATGATTGTTAATAAGGATGTTAAAATTCCTAGTCCACCTTTATCAACCTCCAAAAACTATTTTTGGTCTCCATCTCATGATAATCCTTCTCCTTCTTCCTCTAATATCCTTTCACCCATGGAAATGGCTAAGAAGAGTGCCACTCCATTTAAAGATGAAATTATGAAAGATGTATGGAAAATTGCAAGAAAGAGGAAGGAACCTCCTCCTTCCATTGCTAGCCAAAGTTGTCCCTCTTACAATCCATCCCAATTCCCCTCCCTAAGTTATTTGAAGTATACTCTTCTTCTTTCAAATGGTTTTGGAGATTTTCCACAAGAAGATGAAAATAATATTGTTGGTTCATTATGAATTGTAAAATTTTATCATGTAATGCAAGAGAGTTATTAGTTTATCTTTGGGGATCGCAATATATTTTATTGATGAGGGAGAGGATCCTTCACATAGTTGTTTCTAGACTCTTTCAGTTATCAATGGACAACCAAATGGTTGTAAAAGTAGATCTACTCATTGGGATTGGATGGCTGAAAATTTGCCTAATGTTTTTGATTAAGGAAAATAGGTTTTAAAGGGGCCCTGAAACCCAAATAGAGTTAAACAAGTATAGAGATATAGCAATTACAATCCACTACGATACAATAGCCATAGAAAAATAGAGGCCAGACATAGTCCACCAGTAAAACAAACAGTAAAAACTAGGAAACAGGTCCAGAAACAGAAAGCAAAACACCAGGCCAGGTCCAAAAAACTAGGGGAGCAGATCAAGAAAATTCTCTTAGTATCTCCGCTGCTCGAATCTCAAGCTTAGTCACCTTGTCCCCAGCATCCTTGAGTTCAACCATATCCTTGTCAGGTTCCTGTGTGTCTTTCTTCATGGTGCTAGACCTAGTTCTCTTCCTTGCCCCTTCCTCCAACATTTTGCCTTTGCTACTATTTGGAAGCTCCTCCTTATTGCTCCTATGTTCCTCAAATTTACTGATCAAGAATTTTATGTTATCATTTGAGGCTTTGAGGATGTTGTGGCTTTGCTTTGATATTTTCTGCAAGGTCCCCTCCAAGCTCTACATCCTCTTCTTCACATCCTCCATTTTACTCTCCATCTCATTCTTCTCCTCCGTTAGCGTTATCTTTCTGCTATTGCCCTCCCTTTCTAGCATACCCACCCAAAATTTTAGCTCCTGAATTTCATGGAAAGTCCATTTGGTTGTCTTGTAGCTATCAATAACACTATTTTTGGCATTATTGAGGACATCCATCTGAGGATGTTCTTTGGTAATGTCACTTAGAATCACCAGGGCAGGGTCTATGATGTCCTCCATTTGAATCTTTCCTTCCTTGTTTTCCTTAACCAGGGTTCTCATCATTTCTCTTTTTAGGCCCATTCTGACAGACACCTTGTGGAAGTCTCTCCAAACCACATTCTTCTCTTTATCTGTTATCTTGCATTCATACTGGTTGGTCCCTTGATCTTCAGCAGCCTACATATAATCATCCTCTCTCTCTTGAATCTCCTCCTCCTCTTCACTATCCTTCCCTTCCTCTTGTTCTTCCTCCTTATTCTCTTCTTCCATTCTCCTCTTTTTCCCCTGTTTCCTGCCACAATCTGTGACCTCTTCCCTATTTTCTGGCATTTTGATTTTAAACTTTTTCTTCCCCTTCTTGTCCTTATTAGTTTCCTCCTCCTCCCCAATTGCATCCCCCTTAGCTTCAATGTTGTCTCCCTCAGTGTCCATACCGTCCGCTTCCACGTCATAATCCCTATCGGAAGAGACCTCAATGAACTGCTTAGAATCAGGTTTCTCCTTTTTAACCTTTTTATCTTTCTTAATCTTCTTTTTCCCTTTTTTGGTATGTGGGGCAACATCGGCATCCGAGTTAGAATGCATATCTTGACTCTCCTCGGTGTCAGAAGGGGCATACTCTTCATCACCTAAGTCAAGCTCTTCATTAGAGCCCCCCATCCCCCCTTTCCCCTGGTTAATTTCTTTACCTATCATTTTAGCTTTGAAAAACTCATGAATTAACAACAATAGACCTTCATGAAAAGCAGGATTACTGATGGGTTTCTCCCTATAATCATTTATATTTTAATTGATGGACGAGTAGAGGTAAAAAGGAATAGAGATTTTAGTTCCAGACTTGAAATGATTGAGAAGAACGAAGTGGTAGGAGTAAATGCAATCAAACCTCGTCTCGAGAGAAATGTATTTAATTATCACTCTCAACATGAACCTCCATAGTGGTTTGATGGATCTCGGTAGGTAGTAAGTTCCCTACTTCTCAAGAGGCTTTTTCTCCTCCTTTCCTTTGGTGAATTCCGCCATCACCTGACCAGAAATGTCATGATCTCTATAGAATTTCTTCCCAACAATCAAAATGCCTGTCACCGCAGAGATAACCTCCTCTGTTACATTGAACTCAACCCCATCAATTTTAACACTCCCCTCATTCCAATTTTTAACCATTGTTTTGGTGACCAGGGTTTCCATCCATGCAGTCTTTTGATGAAAGTGGTCACCTCCCCTTTACTTAGGATATCCCACACCTTCAATCACCTCTGCCATTTCTCTGCCTTGTCCTCAGGTTCCCTTCTGTGGCGTTCCCCCACCATTTTCCTTCTCGTTCTACAAACAAAGCTTCTAGTGATAGAGCTCTTCGAAGTTTTGGGCAAGAAGCTGGTATGAGAAATGTTCTCAATCCTTCCCTTAGCATTTAGAGATAAACACCCAAAAACAAGCCAAGACATGCAAAGGTGGCAATCGCCTAGGTGATTCATACTTTAGTTCGTGTTCTCATACATCATATAACGACACAAATTCCCTAACACATAAACTTTCATCATTAAATTTTGATATTTTTGAATCTGCCTAGGATTCTCTCACTTTCCATTAATTCTTTGATTTCACGCGGGATTAATTGCCCCTCCATCCATCTTTCACCTCATTATTTTTGACAGCCCAATTGGCCAACCTATCGGCAACTTGGTTAGCCTCCCTATACTCATGTGCCACGTGGATTTTTTCAAAAATTTTGAGGAACTGAACACTTTCATTTACCAAGTTGGCTATCATCCAGGTCGGTATATTTTTTTCATTGAGGCAGTCGATTATGTTCTTTGAATCACCTTCCAACCACAGATTTCTGACTCCAATATCCATGGCCAGCTTTATGGTTTGATGAGCCACAATCGCCTCCGCAACATGGTTGGTTTGCACTCCCAGAGGGGCCGATATAGCTGCAATGCCTTTCCCATGTTCATTTCTGATTATACCCCCTATCCCTGCCTGGCCAGGGTTGCCTTTCGCAGCACCATCAAAGTTGGCTTTGCACCAGCCCTTAGGAGGAAGGGACCATCTGCAATCCTCTCTCTTGCTACAATCCTTCTCCTTAGCATTGGTAAGTGGGTTATAGCCTTTGATAACAGTGTAGTTTTCAACAAGAGCATTGAAACTTTTGTGAAATACCACCTTAGCATTAGCTTCTTTTTCCCTGAATATATGGTTGTTCCACTCCTTCCACACTCCCCAACAAAAATGAGGGAGAGACCAAGCCCATAATCTTTGACTCAGATCCCCACCCACCCCACTATGCCACTATTGGAATAGCTCTGTTATGTTACTGGGAAAAACCCAGGTCTACTTGAAGAAAGCCAAGAAAGAAGACCATATGTTCTTGGTGAAATGGAAATGTATGAAAAGGTGATCAACACTTTCCAGTTGCGCTTTACAAAGGATGCAATGATTGGGAAATTGATGACCTCTCTTGATAAGGTTGTCCACCGTCAAAATGCGATTTTCAAGCATTAACTAGAAAAAGATGTTGATTTTGGGAGTTAGGCCAGCGAACCAAACATTGGCCCAGACAGGGATAGGGCCACACCTCTGCATAGTATCATAGCCCAATGCCACAGTGTAGTTTCCATCCTTAGTCGGCCCCTAAATGAGTTCATCCTTGTTGAGAGACAAGGGGCAAAGCTTGATCATATTCATCACCGGTTTGAGCTCCTAGGATATCTCAGTCAAATTAACTCAATTCTCGTTTATCCTATAGTCTCTCACCCTATAGCCAAATCTTTCCATGCAAAGCATCGCCCATCTATTGTACTGATCAAAATTCCATAAAGGTCCCACACCAAGCTAGTCATCAAGCCAAAAATTGATATCTTCACCATTGCCAAGTTTCCATTTCGCCTTCTCAAAAGCTAACCCCTTAGTTTTAATGATGCCATTCCAAATATTAGATCCCTTAGGCTCCTCATCTCTGCTGATAAACTGCTTTAAGTTGATGTTGGCAATATACCTATTTTCTAGAATGTCCCTCCATTCACCTTTGGATATAAAAATCCTCCAAATCTGTTTAGCTTGCAAAGCCTTGTTGAATTGCTTTAGGTTCTTGATCCCCAAACCCCCCTATTTTTTAGATTTGTAGATATTATCCCAAGCCACAAGTGGGTACTTCTTATTACCTTCCAAACCAGCCCACAGAAACTTCTTCTGGATGGACTCCAAAGTAGTTGCCACTTTGGAGGGAATAGAGAAGAGGCTGAGAGCATAAATGGGCAAATTCTAAAGAGTGGACTTGATCAGAAGCACTTTCCCTGCCTGACTCAGAATGATGCCCTTCCAGCTAGCCATCTTTCTATTGAACCTGTCAATTAAGTTATCCCAAAAGTGGTCTAGAGGTCTAGTCCCCATAGGGAGCCCCAGATAAGTGGAAGGAAGGGTCCCAATGCCACAACCCAAGATGTTATCAATTTTCCTTTATCTGCCCTCAGGGGTGTTGACAAAAAAGACTGAGCTCTTATTCCAATTAATGAGCTGACCAGTAGCATTAGAGTAAGAATTAAGAATTCCCTTCACCTATCTGGCTTCCTTAACCAAAGCATCACCCCCAAGGATGGTATCATCCACAAATTGCTGATGGTTGAAGACCAGGGGTCCGGAGGAAGGTTTCAAGCCAACTAAAGCACCTGTGCTCCTTTTATCAAGAATCAGTCTACCCAAGCATTCAACCAAAATGATAAAGAGGATGGGGGATAGGGGGTCCCCTTGCCTGAGCCCTCTAGAAGATTTGAAGAAATTTGTGGGAGAACCATTGATCATAACCGCAAAGGTGGGGGTGGATATCAGTTGAGAAATGATCTTCCAAATGATGTCATTAAAACCAAAGGCATGCAAAACCTGATCCAGGAAAGACCAATCCACCTTGTCATAGGCCTTTGATAGATCAAGCTTGAGTAGGAAGCCATCCTTTTTTCCTTCCTCTAAAGAGTGTATCACCTCATGAATAGTTATAATAGAGTCCAGGATTTGTCTACCTAGGACAAATCTCGTTTGTTGCAGGGAGATGATCTCAGGAAGGATTTTGATCATTCTTATAGTTAAAACCTAAGAAAATATCTTATAAAGAGAGTTGCAGAGACTAATAGGCCTGAAAGAGTCAAAAGTGTTTGCACCTGGAACTTTGGGAATGAGAGCCAAGAAAGTAGCATTAATCTCTTTGAGTAGACTCTTGGCACCAAAGAATTCTTGCACCGCCTTAACAAGATCCTCTTTAAGGACTTCCCAGTACATCTGGAAGAAGAAAGTAGGGAACCCATCTAGGCCTGGGGCTTTCTCAGCAGGCAGAGAGAAGACAACAACCTTGATTTCCTCCATATTTGGTATAGCCGCCAGGGCTCTGTTCTGACTAGCCTTAATAACTCTGGGGATGGAATTGAGAATAACCTTTTGATCCTCAACACCCAAATTAGTCTCTCTAGAGAGGATGGAAGAGAAAAAACTGATCGCTTCCTGGGCTATCTCCTTATCTTCTTTAAGAGAGACATCCCCCCTTTTTATAAAACTGATTCTGTTGGCAGCCCTATGCTTCATAGTAGAGAGGTGAAAGAATCTAGAGTTTTTGTCCCCTTCCTTAAGCCACACCGATCTCGAACGCTGCCTCCAAAACATTTCCTCTTTGCTCACAATGTTGTGAAGATCAGCCAAAATAACCTTTTCAACATTCAATCTCTCCTCATCATAACCCACATTTTGTATCTCCTCCTAAACCCCAACAAGCTCCTCCATTATCCTTTCTTTAGTCTAAAAATATCACCAAAATCCTTTTTATTCCATATCCTGATTTCCATTTTAATATTTTTGAGTTTCTTTGCCACTTTAAACATAGTTGTCCCTTCCACATCAATGCTCCACTAGTCTCTTATTCTATCGAGCAGACCTAGATGAGCAGTCCACATCTTCTCAAATCTGAACAGGAAGGCCTTTTTCCTATTGCAAAGCTCAAGAGTGAGATTGATCGGGGAATGGTCCGAACCAAGTCTAACCAAAGTGGAGAGTTTCCAATGGTAAGATTTCATCCAGTCCATAGTGATCAAATCTCTATCTAGCCTTACCTGAATGCACTCTGACCCAACTCTTGTGTTAGACCAAGTGAACTTCCCACCATCTAATTCAACATCAAGGAGAGCCAACTCGCTAATAAACTCCGCAAGGTGTTGTCTACTATCCAAGTCTAGAGGGAGCCCCCCTAACTTCTTAGTAGCCAATAGAGGAGTTTTGAAATCTCCCATAATAACCCCCTTAGACCCTCCCAACAAGGGCATCAGGTTGCAGATTTTACTCCAAAAGTGCTTTCTACCATTTTTAGTGTTAGGGGCGTAGATATTCATCACAAACCAGCTTTCTTGGTTCTTAGAATTCATGAATTGAATAAGAAAAATGTTCCCTTCATTAAAGATGATGTTCACTATAAGGCTATCCTTCCATATCACTAACAGCCCTCCAGAAACTCCCGAAGAGTCAGTAGCCGCTGACTTCATACTTTTGTTGAAAACAATACTCTTAGTCTTCTCCTTCATCTTAGTTTCCTAAATCACAAAAATATCTGGCCTATGATCCCTAATCATATTCCTAACAACCTCCTATTTGTGGCTCCCATTAAGTCCATGAATATTCCAAGATATGATCTTCATATTTCTTTTCAGGGTATGTATCCTGGATGGTTTTTTGGGTTCCATCTGCTATGTTCCTTCTTGTTTCTTCCTTCCTTATTTGATGCTTGTCCCACCTGCCTAGGGTGATTCCTTTGCCCCTTGTATCAACTTTGGCCCTACAACTTGTGGTTGTAGGAGACACCAGCGATGGGTCCCTACTATTATTTTTTTCTTGATAGATATCCAAGGACCAGCTTTCTCATCTTTGCAACTCTCGAACAGGGCTTCCATTTTGGATATTTGCCCTGGGGAAGAGGAGGTCACCAGGTCAATGATTCTATTGACCTTGCTAGGGGAGATCAGCAAGCTCCTACTAAGGATTGATTCTTGGGAGGGGGCTTGAACCTCCTCGGATCCCTCCAGCTCTTGAGTCTCAAGCACTACCAAATCCTCAATGATTTCCTCCAAGATGAACTCCCCATCCTTAGGAAGGAACCTACTATCTTTATCTCCCTCCTCATCATCTGAGGCTTGCGTATGAGGGCCGCCATCACCTTCAACCATATCCCTATTTCCACTTTCCTTGTGGGACTCTGGTTGAACCCTATTGTCGAGGTTTTCCTTACTCTCCAACCTACTTTGATCAGGAGGGGTCACTGAAGGGCCCATGGGTTTTTCCCCTTGAGGAGCCTCCCCTTGAGAAGTTCCCTCTGGAGCTTTCTCCTTCCACACCTTCTTGGATCCTTCATCTTAATTCAAGCCCTTTTGCTGCTTCTGAGTCTCTTTTCTCTTTCCTTGCTTGATTTGAGCCTTACGAACTTTTTCCTTCTTAATGAAGATAGGGGAAACTTTGGCCTTGTGGCTCACCTTTTTACAATGGAAACAGGCAAAAGGCACATTTTCATAGTCGATCTGCTACACCCGCCTTCCCAGCCTAGATTAAAACTCTATCACTTCAGGCATATCCTATCCTTCGACTACCCCCACACATATCCTAGCATACGTAAGTCTTTTTTTGGCAGCAGTGGCAAGATCAATGGATATAAACAACTCACCAAAAGAGCTGGCTATGCCGTCAAAAACATCCTCGTGCCAGTATTCCAGAGGCAGCTCAGGAAGCCTAATCCAGATCAGGGTTTGGGTCAAAAAATCATTGTTTAGAACCAGATTGGAAGTCCATTTCTGGAGGATTAGTGTAGATCTCCCCATTGACCAGTTGCTCGCATAAAGAATCTTTGAAAAATCTTCTGAGAAGGAGAACTCAAAAGTCATGAAGCCCTTGGCCATAGCCGTGACTTCAACCTATCCTTCCAAATCCCATTTTTTCCTTGTAAAGGTTCTGACCAAATCGATATTTGGTCTTGTGCCTATGAACTTGCCAACAAGCATAGTAGCCATAGTCTGAATGTTGTGATCAATGAGCTCAGAAGGCACTTCCAAAGAAACAGTACCTTTCTCTTTGTTGAAAATGTTTTTGATCTTAGGGAAGGAGGACTTACCCGAGGGTTTAACTCCAAACAAATTAGTCCAGCATCCCAACGGTCATGAGGCAAGCCCCAATGGATCTCCTGG
Source organism: Chamaecyparis obtusa (assembly GCA_027943335.1). Taxonomy (NCBI): domain Eukaryota; kingdom Viridiplantae; phylum Streptophyta; class Pinopsida; order Cupressales; family Cupressaceae; genus Chamaecyparis; species Chamaecyparis obtusa. The sequence continues at coordinate 898,896 of BSBK01001309.1, read as the reverse complement.
ATCCAGCTGTAAGGCCCGTGGGTCCCCTTCATCTGTCGCATCTTTCTTTTCACTGTCCTTCTCCTGCATCTGGCCCGCATCCTGATTAGGCAGACCCTACTCTGCTAGTTTCCCGCTCAAATTTCCATTCAAAATTTTTCCCCCCTTTCCACTCGCTCCACTCTCTCCGCTCGCCATCTTCGTTGTCCTCAGATTCTGATTATGAAAATCTACCTAATGTTAATTGGGTGTTGGGAGGAGATTTTAATATGGTGAAGCATCATGAAGATCATAGATGGTACAATTATTTTAAACTTATAATTTAAGGAATTTGAAAGGTGGATTTACTGTCAAAATTTATTGGTAGTGGTTGACTCCATCTTCAATAAATTTTGAGCAATTCTAACAATTGGTTTACATGGTCTAATTGTAGATTTGGAAATGAGATTCAGACGAGTAGATTAGATATATTTTATTTGTCACATAATCTCATGGTTAACCATTATTTAGGAGCTTTTGTGCTAGTAGATTATTCTACCACCTTTTTTTATTATTTTCCTATTATTTATTCCATTTCCATTTCTCATAAGTTAGACCTTCCTTCCTAGCTCCTCTATAAACTTAATACTTCACATTTAAAAAATTATAAATATGTTGTTATATCGATTTAAATTTGGAATTCTATCCCTAAACCTCAAGGAGGAGACTCTTGGAGTAAGCGGTGGTGTCTTTCTTTGAACCAATGTGTTAATTTCCTATAATCTTTTTTCTATAGAATGGTGCGGAGATGAAAATGTAGAGAAAAATCTCTTCAAGGGAAGCTTGAACATGCTAGGAAATAACTAAATGTTGATCCTAGTAATGAGGAAATTTATATATATGTTGTTGTCCTTGAGACTCAACTATTAAAATTGGATATTTATAAAGGTCAAGCTGCTAAAATTAGAGAGAGACTTCATTATATGAAAGAAGGAAATAGGGATCTAAATTATTTCTTAAATATATTAGTTATAATCACAAGAAGGAGAGAACTGGTGTAATATTGGATGAGCATGGAATACACACTAATCTTACTAAAATATCTATGGTATTTTAGAAGTTCTATGAAAATCTATTTAAAGAAGACAAAAATTGGATAGATGCTCAATTGAATTTGGAAGAGATTGTTAGGTCCATATTTTTGATAAAATTGATCCTGGATATGGTACTTATCTAGAGATTAGATCCTTTCCTTGGAAGATATTAAATGTGTACTTTTTTCTATGAAACCTAATAAAAGTCTAGGTATTGATAGCCTCTCAACTAAATTTTACCAGGTTATGTGGAATCATATTAAAGGGGACTTTTATATGTTATATTTGGAAGCCTTTTATAATGGTTGTCTAGTTCCAAACATCAATAAAGGTTTAATCAAGCT
>BSBK01001309.1:630000-892500 GCA_027943335.1 Chamaecyparis obtusa | reverse complement strand
TTAATCTCTCCTAGCTAAGAGGGAGTGTTGATATTTTGTAGCTTCAATCAAATAAACACTATGAGTCAATTCTAGTGAAGACAAGTATATATATATAGTATATATGAGATGTATATATATACTTATATATATATATATATATATATATATATATATATATATATATATATATATATATATATATATATATATATATATATATTATCATTATGTAAATATGAGAGAAATTAATATAATACTCAATATATATATATATATGGGTGGGTGTTTGGAGTTGGGTACCAATTCCGCAGAAGTCTGCGGGGTTGAAAAATTTGCAATAAGAAACATGTGCCTGATTTTTAAAAATCGGGTGCCTGTTTAGGTTCGGGAGCCCGATCCATTTTCAAAAATTGGGCGCCCGTTTAGGATTGAGCACCCAAAGTGAAATGGGCACCCGATTTTTACAAAATGGGTGCCCAATTCTCACAAATCGAGTGCCCATTTCTAAATTCTATTTTTTTTAAAAGCAATTTCTTCTCATTTTCACCTTCAAAAAATGGGATCACGTTTAGCAGAGCTTGGGTGCCCAGTTTAGCTTCCCCTATCGACCCCATCAGCCATTTTTTTTCATGTTCCAGGTACGTACTATTGTTTTTTATTTATTTTTATGATTTGTCATTAAAAATTATAGTTTCAAGTTATTTTTAATTAAAAAACATAGTTTAATGTTGTTTTCAAAATTATTGTATAAATTTAATTATAATTTATTTTCAAGTAGTTCTCTTTAATTTTCATTTACTTTGTAAATTAGCGTACCAAAGTAGAAAACTGTTATTTAATTTTTAATTTAACCCTAGACAAAATTAAATTACGAAACCCTACGTAGAAACGAAAACCCTAGGTAGTAAAACAAAAACGTAAACCTATAGAAAATTAAATTAGGAAACACTAAACTTAGAAAACTAGAAAACATAAATCTCTCTCTCTCTCTCTCTCCTCTTTCTCTTTTCTCTCTCCTCTTCATCTCTCTCTCTCTCTCACCTCTTTCTCTCTTCTCTCTCACCTCTTTTCTTTCTCTCCTCTCTCTCTCTCCTCTCTCTCTCTCTCTCTCTCTCTCTCTCTCTCTCTCTCTCTCTCTCTCTCTCTCTCTCTCTCTCTCTCCTCTTTTTATCTCTCTCCTCTTTCAAGTTATTTTTAATTAAAAAAGAAGTTTAATGTTTTCACAAATATTGTATAAATTTAATTATATTTTATTTTTCAAGTAGTTATTTTTAATTTAAATTTACTTTGTAAATTAGCGTACCAAAGTAGAAAACTGTTATTTAATTTTTAATTTTACCCTATACCAAAATCGTAGGTAGTAAAAAAAAAATGTAAACGTATAGAAAATTAAATTAGAAAACCCTAAACTTAGAAAATTGGAAAACATAAATCTAGAAACCCTCTCTATCCTCTTTCTCTCTCTCCTCTCTCTCTCTCTCTCTCTCTCTCTCTCTCTCTCTCTCTTCTAAGTTGTAATTATTTAAGTCATTCTTTGTAAGGTAAAATATAATTTACAGTATGTTAATTGTAAATTATCATGTTTTTATATGTACACAGATTGGCAATATAGATGATTTTCATATTGATGACCTTATAGGTCAGCATGCACCACCACCACCTCCACCTCCACCTCCACCTAGAGAGTTAAGGGATAATATTAGGAGAAATGTAGAGGAGATAATGGGAGACATAAATATTATTAGAAATGGTCCCTATCCATCGGCCCAGCTACTACGCCTTGCAGATAGCATGCAAGGCATAGTAGATTCTCTACACACATTAGACTCTGAGATTTATAGTTTCGAGTCATGGAGGGAGAGTATGCATGCATATTATGTTGACGACCTCTCTTATAAAGAGGTTAATGATTTAAAAATTACAAAATCTGATTTGGCATGCTTTTTTTATAACCCTACAATGGGTGAGTAGATACTTGGCAAGAATCCACGTATTTCCATTAGATGGTGTAGACACCCCGGAATAGCTGAGCATTTTTGGGAGCAGTGGTGGATGGTATTTGACAATCCACCACACACTAATCATGAGGTCCCGCTTTATTTTTTGAAAAAATTATGGGTTGAATTTGTATTAGGTAGGAAACCAAATTATTTTGATATGAAATCATTCCAGGGGGTTGGTCGGGGCATGCCACAGGATAGGCTAGGGGCCAAATTGAGTGACAGAACTAGAAATCATGTGCGCAATGAGCCTCTTGTTCCTCTTCCTTCTCCTATAGTTCCTGCACATGTCCATCATCAATTAGTGCAGTCATCTCTTGGTTCTTTGAGTGCCCTTACGAGCAATTTGTTACAACATTTGACCAAGGTGAGGGCTGCCCCTAGCATAGAACATGTTTGCACAAGTTGTGGGGGTATTGTACAGGTCCCCAGTCTGATCCTAATGCTTCCCATGTTTCCCATGGTCGATATGGTGATGATGATGGTGGCACACATGGTGGATATGTTGATGATGATGATGGCATACATGGTGATGCTGGAGATGATATCTTCATGTGTTGATTTACTCAATGCAAATGATGATCATCCTGCACAGGTAAATTTAATTATAATTTATATAGTGCAATATTAAATTTCTTATTTATACAATTATGAGACATAACATGTGGATTTTTTGGTGAATAGAAGAGGGTTGACCCTCCATCATTCATTAGCCATCATCATATGACATCGATACCTCGACATCTCGATGCTCCATTCATGGTATGCACTTTGATCTTGATACATTTAAACTTTAAACAAAATAAACTTTAATTGATAATGTGTTTGACATATTTTTGTGATTTTGTAGGGTCTCTCATGTACCATTGAGATTGGCAGTCCTTCATTCTCTACCCCACCTGTCACTAAGAGTCAGCCACATATACTTGTAGTATGTTTTTCATTTATTAATTTTAAGTGTTTATATCTTACAAATTTATGTACAACTTTGATTCACACTTATTTTTTTTCAATTGTAGGCTTTTGAATTGTCTCATGTTGCACAATCACATTTATGTCCAGACTCATCGGTGACATCAGCGACATGTCACACACACGTAATGTACACATGTTTTTATTCTATAAATATATAGTCAAGTTATATATACTTTATAATTTATGTATATATGTACTATAAGTTTGATTCATGTGCTTTATATATGTTGTTCAGGTCGACACCACCATGATGAGTCTTGGCATGGCTACAGGATTAAGCCAAATGCAGCCATCGACACTATCCTTTGAGGTGATGATTAATTTAAGTAATTTTTCAATGTCCATTGTGTATCTAGATCTTTTACACCTAATTATTAAAAATGTGTACTTTAAATGTTTTTACAGGACTTGGCTGCATCCACTTTTCATGTAGCTAAGGATGAGGGTACTCGAGACCAGACAGAGTAGGATGAGGGTACTCAGGACCAGACAGAGCATGTTGATGAATCACAGTCCTCTTCACGTGGAGTGAAGAGGACTGTAGATCAGCTAGATGAGTAGAGTTAGATTATGATAACTATTTGGACTTGTTTTATGATGATGATTATTTGGACTTGTGTTATGATGACTTGTTGTCATATTATTTAGATTATGATGATGATTATTTAGACTTGTTCATATTATTTTTACTTGTTGTTAGAGTAGGACTTGCATTACATACTAGTCCACTTGTTATCATATATTGTACTTGAACTTGTTTTTAGCTCGTAAGACTTTGTTTTGTGATTGTATGTATATATCATGAGTTGATATACATGTAAATTATTTCAGGACTTGTTATGTTATTTATCTTAATCATGAGTTGTTATTTATATATATGAGCTTATGGAAAAGAAATCATTTTTAATATCAATTGTAATTAAATTTATCAATATCCTAAAAAAACTATCTATCTAACAATTAGATCTATTAATTCATGTGTAATTGATCTAAGTACAATATCTAGATACATTACAAGTAATATGAACACTTTGATTAACTATTAAAAAAATCATCTAGATCTAACAATAAGATCTATTAATACTTGTAATTGACAAGAACAATATGGATGTTACAAACTTATTATTGACTTTGATAATTAACTATTAAAAACCATTAATTAATATTGCATTCGATGTTACAAGTAAGTTTGTTTGTTTTTTAGTAAAAGTGGACAAGCCACTGTATATATATTAATTTTTTTAAAAAGCATGATTCAAAAAAGCTCAACCAGGAAAGAACCAGCAAGAAAACCCAGAATCGTCGCTCTATACAGTAGGTGTGTTTGTCAATTTTTACAATAGTTGACCTCAAAGAGGATGCAAAAATAGAGAATATACAATCATAGAGACGTACATCATAATCTATACATCATAAAAAAAAATAGTGCATCAACTAACCCCGATCTTCAACCTTCTTCCATCTCTATAATTTCCGACTCACCAATACAAGCATGCTCACCCATTGGCCCAAATTCTTCATAGCCTCCAAGTCCCATATCTGATTGGATCAACATGTTGCCCGAATTCCAATTCATAGTGTCACCCAAAACAGGGAATCCCCAACTAGTCTCCTGCCGAAGAGAAGAAGCTCCCGAGACCGAGACATTTGTATTATGGGATGGCAAATGTGCATCTTGCAACCTTTGCCCTTGCGTAGTCAACACATTATCCATCATAGCGGGAGCCGGTGAAACCAAACTACGAACTTGATACTGTCCTCACACGCTTAGGATCTTCAGCATACCCTGAGATCTTTAATGGTTTGTCTCCATGTCACAAATGATTAAATTATGCAGAGCTTCATTGTGTGCAATGAATTCATCTGGGTGGAAAGATGAAAACACTGTACCATCACACCCAAGGCTAGAGAGGAAATCTGCCACTTGGTTACCCTCCCAAAGTGTATGTGTCAAACATACCTCATTAAAATATTCTAATAATTTCCAGATCTGAAGGAATATATAATTGAGCCTCCACGATGATATTTTCCTTCGAATGCATGCATTAATGATTACTTGTGAATCACCTTCGATGTGTAATCGATCAAAACCTCCATTTTTTACCAAAATTAACCCTGCTAATAATGCACAAGCTTCTACCATGTTGTTTGTTCCATCAGGGAGTGAATCAGTAGTAATGGCTAAGACCTTTCCATTACTATCTCTAATACAAGCACCCAGCCCTGACTTGCTTGGATTCCCTCTATACGCACCGTCAAAATTGAGCTTAAAATAACCTTCTCTAGGCAATATCCATTGAATTGTAGATCGGTCAATCTTGGTTATTGAGACAAGTAAGTTATTGAGTTTGATTAACTATTAAAAACCATCTATTAATTTGAACAATGAATTTATGGATGCACAAATAAATCTATTAATTTGAACAATGAACAATGAGATCTATTAATTTGAACAATGAATTTTTGGATGCACAAATGAATCTATCATAATCTATTAAGTGAACATAATCTAACCAATGTGCATAGTTCAATATTTAGAACAAAATTAGGTGAATACAAAGTACAAATCCAAAATTGTATGAATACAAGAGTGCATTGTACTACATAAATAGTTCATGTCTATGTTCTTCCAGACATCCTGCATCATAAAAATAAACATGTTCAAATGTTAGAATTTATACAAGCTCATTTAAAGTCAATTTTAATTTAAATTTCAAATCTATATCTCTAAATTATAAATTATGACACTTCAAAGAAGACGTGTAGAAAACATATAAAAATATGACAAATTGAACAAAAACTTACATGTATAAATTTGACTCAACCTAATGTACCATTAGCATCCTCTTTTTTCTATAATGCGTCTATGATTGGCTCATGCTCTTCCATTGAAAGTGTCCATAATATTTTATTAGCAGGTCTCCCTTTGTATCTTTCCAATTTGATATTTGTTGCCACTACCAAATGGGAATAGTGCATAATCTTCTTTTCTAATTGGTAGTCTTCAAAAGCTGGTAAACCATTCCTTCTTGTTAGGTATTTGCATAGCCATGTACCAACTACCACAACAGACCCAATTGGATACTGAAAATTATCATCATCTACTTGATGACATGTCAACTTTTTCTTAGGTTCTACACATCGAGCTAACCAATACTATGTCTGCTCTTCATTATCCTCAAGTGCAACAACAACATACACATGTCCCACAAAACAAAATTAAGTACATGCACAAATAAAACTTGTTTAAAGGTTTATAATTCAAATATATAATCATAAATTATATGACATACATGCATGTAACTAATATAATTTAAAGTTTTACAATAAATTGAATTAAATTACCAGGTTGTATGAGGTCTGAAACATGGTCATAATCTTTTGATGCAAAGGCATGATCCAGGTCTTCATTTATTATATCATCTTCATCTTGTCTCTCACCAGGTGTTAAGGATTTTTGTTGCCATTCTTCAACCCATTCTGTATTCTCACATTCTTCCCATTCACCTGCAACACAAAATTGACAAAAAACATGCAAGCTCCCTAGTCCATATATAGTCCAAGTATTAGAATTAGAACTCCTAAATGAATGTCATTTAGTTGATCCACTGATTGTATTACAATCATAGCTTGAAAGGATATTCTTCTCTTCAACTAGCTAGAAAAAATATCTAATTGTAAAGTTCTGACTTGATCTTGTAGACAAACTTGTTTTACACCATTCAACAATTGCACATGCATCTTTAAATTTTGATTTTTCTTCAAATTTGAGTTCCTCTCTACAAAGGGCTCTCTTAACACATGCACCAACACCATCATGTTCTCCCTTCCCGTGTCCAGCCTAAAAAAAAATTCAGATATGTTGGATTATTTTTTTCTTATGCGTCTTACTCAACCAATAAAACATTCTAGCATTCTTGAATTGCCCTATGCAATTATTTGACCATATTAGATGTTATGTTATATGAATTTCTCTCTCCCTTAAATTTTCATAAAAGGTCTTAAATCAATACTGGACAAACTCCGATGAGTGTAACTTATTATCACTCATATAGAAATGGTACTCTCTCAATATTTTTTGATCTTCTTTTGTACTATCAGGTGCATGTCTATAGACAATATGAACAATATGCACTGAATTATAATATTGTGGTTGGATCTCATCTTGTGGTGCAAGCATGTAGTTCTCTACAAAGTCAACAACTGAAAGTATACTACCAATTAAAAATGTATTCTTGCATATGTGAAATTGTCCATCAAGCCATCTAGAATTGTGAGAGTGCTTCACATATTTAGGTACAACCTTACTCTTGAATTCATTCATAAAAGCATTAACACTAAGTTTTTCAGTTATTAGATCACACCGTTTTCCAACTTTTCCATCTTTCAATGGATACTCAACAGTTTTAAATCTTTGTACATCAACTAATATTGCCCAAAATCAAATGAAATGTTTTCATGCAAACATTTATCTAATAATGTAAGATTGTCGCATACATCACATACACCAGAAACACATAGTAATGATCCCATTTTGGACCTTACTTGATTTGTCTTAAAATTCATAATTAGTGTTTGGATTTCCCTTGGGAATGGTAATTTGTAATGTTTTATACTAGGAGGATGCCAATCCCCAATAATTATCATACATCATTATGCATTTAAATTATATTTAGAATAATCTCTAATTCACAATATATATTTAAGCTCTAATTCCTTACTTCATTCCTAATCATAGATCTTAAGAAAGGTCGTGGATTTACTGTGTTAGGACGCTTGTACACTCTACAAGTGGATTCCCTCAAGGTTCTACCTATCTCAGGATCTTGCTATCATGTGACCAATTTACTCGCTTCTTCCTACACATACTCCCTATCCCCTTAATAGTGATTAGTGAGTTATCGAAGAATTAGTTGAATATATATTATTATATTTTATATAATAAAAATATTAGTAAACATACATGCCATGATGCATAGTTCTGATTCCACTTAAATATATAAATGGTAAATGTATGGATAACTTATATATCATATTTGATATTTAATATTTAATTCAAATCTTATTATGAATGAGATATAATTTATATTCAATAACTTATCATCATAAAAATTCATTATTAAATAATTTTATATTTTTAATCACGAGAATTCATAATTCTTTATATCATGTATTTATTTCATATTATATATATTAGTTACTTATTTATCAATATTGTTAATGTTTGTAGCTTTAGTCATATGATCACTTAGAATACATATAATACTTAGATAATCTCTTTAATGCTTTCAGGATGGGCCAAGAAGTATAAGAGATTGCATTCAAGGAAGGAAGAACTTGCTAATTGCTTCCATGAGACTGAGTTGATAGCTGAAGACGTTTCTTCGAAGAGGAAGAATTAACATTCTGAGGGAGTCTGATAATTCACCTACATAAGCAATCTTGAATGAGAAGGTTAAATGTTGATTTTAGCTTCAGGAGTCAATACAACATCTAGAGGATCTTCCTTATTTGATTTCCAAGGATCTTGGTCATATTGATTCAGAGGAAGTAAACCATATCAAGATGGTTTCCCTAGTGACCAAGAAACTATAAAAGGAAAAAAAAATGTGATTAAAATGATGTAGTTCCATGTAAGTGAACTAGAATTTTTTATGCAGATATCTAGGTCATTATATTCCTAGATAGATGGTTGGGAATTCAAGAAAAGAGCTCAATGCATACTAAAGAAAAAGACATGACTTGCTCGCATAAGGTTGATATTAGATTCAGAGGGAGTATGATAGTTCATCTAAAAACAACCTTGGACGAGAAGGGAGGAGATTGTTACAAGACCTTAAAGGAAGCATCCAGAGGACTATGATCATGAGATTGAGTCTCATGTGTGCTGGTTGAAATGCCTTTATGATAACTCCTACATAGCTTGGGGTTCACCTAGAGTGATGCAAACTATATAAGAGATATAGTGCATAAGTATGCTATTCAAGGTACATTATCCCTACAGAACATATGGCTGATTCTCTCACCAAGTTTCTTGCTAGAGGTAAGGTTGTATACCTTCGAGATAAACTTGGCATGTTGGAGAATGAAGCCTTAGATGAAAAGGAGTTTCATCTATTATCTTGTATGTTATTGCATTCTTCTCCTTGAGAGAGAAGTCTAAGGTGAAAGCCCTTGTTTCCACCCTTTGGGATGAGCCATGATGGACCACCCTCTGACATGAGTCAAGGTGGATTTCACGTGTATGATTCTAGGACCTATGGGCCCTCCTGTGAACATTGGAGAAAGGTGATGACTTTTCGATAATGAACACTTGTATTTGATGTTACAAGGTGATGATCTTGTAATGGAGATTCGCTATGGTAGACAGTTATATGTCTATACACATACCATAATAGGGTTATATGTAAATGGAATGTAATCCTCTTATTTACTATATCCTTGTATCACGATCTGAGGTGATATGAAAATTAGGTATCACAATCTAAGGTGATTCCTCATATCAAGGTGGTATGAAAATTAGGTATCGCGATCTAAGGTGATTCCTCATATCAAGGTGGTATGAAAATTAGGTATCACATGTCAGGTGATTTGTCATATCACATGTTAGGTGATATGTAAAATTGGGTATCACATGTCAGGTGATTCCTTATATCACATGTTAGGTGATATGTAAAATTGGGTATCACATGTCAGGTGATTCCTCATATCGCATGTTAGGTGATATTGAAAATTGGGTATCACATGTTAGGTGATTCCTCATATCACATGTTAGGTGATATTGTAAAATTGGGTATCACATGTCAGGTGATTTCTCATATCACATGTTAGGTGATATTGAAAACTAGGTATCACATGTTAGGTGATTCCTCATATCACATGTTAGGTGATATGTAAAACTTGGTATCACGAATTATGTAATATATGATTTCTGAGTATCCATATGAATCATATTAGGATCCTTTCTGAACTTGGTATTACATATTGATTGGACCCTATGAAACATATCACATAGTGACATGTCTCTACGTAAACTTAGTATCCATATGACAGACATCATAAGACGTATTGTCATTAGACATACCATGAATATTTATGAGCTATGGTGAACATCATGTGACTCGATATTCTTGCATTTACCATATCTCCTGATATCACAGTGGAGTGATTTCTCCTCTCTTTCAAAATTAATGATTTATTACCTTGATGGATTTTATCTTCTCTAGCTAAGAGGGAGTGTTGATGTTTTGTATGGCTATAGTTAGGGTCATATGTGTTGACAAGGGAGACCGCAACACATTCTGTTTGATCATCCTCCCTAGCTAAGAGGGAGTGTTAATGTTTGTAGCTTCAGTCGTATGATCACTTAGAATACATATAATACTTACATATTGATTAATAATAATATATTATTGATTAATGAAACATTATAAAATGAATAGACATGTCCCATGAAGGGGCATGTCTCTCATAGCCTCATTCCCAATATAAATAAGAGAGATTGTTGCATTTGGAAAAGACATATCATATACAGGTAGTGCTATTACATTTGCAGCGATCCTAAAAATATCAACAAATATATTTGAGTTAAGTTATTTCAAATGTAAGTTTACTTCTTAACAATATTACTATATTTCATAATTCATTATTTCAATATTTGTTTCATAACTTAGTATTCTAAAGTTTATTTCATATTATTGTTAATATCTAATTCATACAATTCTTATAAATAAATTAACTCAAACAAAGATATACTTACCTTCTTTATGTCTTTATTTTTAGCTTATTCAATATTTCTTTCCTTTTAATATTCCCCTACATTTCCTCCTTGATCTTCTCCTATATTTCCTCCTTAATTTTCTCCTACATTTCCTTTCTTGTTTTCCATTGAAATTTAAATAATCCCCTCTTATTATTATTCTTCTCCTTTTTATTTATTTCCTCCATATCTAATCTGTAAGGAATGGATTTGATATTCATTATATACATTGGCATGTTGAAGGGTTGCGACCTTTAGATGTTAGAGATATGCCTCTATAATTATTAATTATTAATTATTTATAATTTATTTGAATTACATTTACAATGACTATTAATATCATTTTTTATGTTATAATTACATTTTATTATTATTTATTAGATTAAATATATTTATATTAATTCTATTGATTCAATTATTATTATAATAGTCTAGGTTTCATTATAGAATGAATTTAATAATAAATTATATTTATTATCAATTATTTGTCTATTAACTTATTATTCATTTATTTGTTCATTATCTATTTCTTTATTTAATATCTTCATATTACTATTTAATTTAAACTTATCTAATTGAAGATATGAATCATATTATATTTAATTATTATTTATTATTAATCACTTATATAATTATTATTACTGGTTATTTAATTTTTGTCATAGCTTAATATTATGATTTATTTATTAAATTCTCTTCGGGAGAGGGGACATTATAGTCCACCCTTCCCAAAATTGCTTGTCCTCAAGCAATTGAATATTTTCATATTTGTTTCACCTCTTATAACCAAGATGTATCTTTAATTCATATGTAAGTTAATCCTATTAGATCCAATAAGGCCTGACGAATTCAAATTCTACTTGTAACAAATATATTAGATCCAATAAGGCTCTGAAACCACTGTAATGATCCCATTTTGGACCTTACTTGATTTGTCTTAAAATTCATAATTAGTGTTTGGATTTCCCTTGGGAATGGTAATTTGTAATGTTTTATACTAGGAGGATGCCAATCCCCAATAATTATCATACATCATTATGCATTTAAATTATATTTAGAATAATCTCTAATTCACGATATATATTTAAGCTCTAATTCCTTACTTCATTCATAATCATAGACCTTAAGAAAGGTGGTGGATTTACTATGTTAGGACGCTTGTACAGTCTACAAGTGGATTCCCTCAAGGTTCTACCTATCTCAGGATCTTGCTATCATGTGACCAATTTACTCGCTTCTTCCTACACATACTCCATATCCCCTTAATAGTGATTAGTGAGTTATCCAAGAATTAGCTGAGTATATATTATTATATTTTATATAATAAAAATATTAGTAAACATACATGCCATGATGCATAGTTCTGATTCCACTTAAATATATAAATGGTAAATGTATGGATAACTTATGTAGTACCTCCATATTTTTGCTTTCAGTTTTATCAGTGCCGTACTCTTTTAGGCCACATTGCATGTGTGCATTTATGGATATTGTTTCAGTGATTGTGGATTTATCTGGATTATGTTCATGCTATGATGATATGTGACTTCATATTTAGATGGTTATGTTATTATGATGTGATGTTTCATGTGTCAGTTGGTTTATGATATACTTACCCCATACTAGCATGTGTATAGTGTTCATATGTATGTATCTGTATGATGTGTCTTTATGGTAGAGGGCGGAGGCGTAGTTACTCGCTTTGTCGAGATCCACACGACTGACCGTACCCTATCATTGCTTGTTATATGTTGTATGTACATGCTTTATTTGGTGATGACAGGTTTGCAGGTACAGGGCATCATCTTCCCTGAATTGGTAGGAGTGAGCGTGCCCACATACATTCATCTCATGGTAAAGAGGGGAGATAGTATTTAGACCCAAAACCCAATCCTTAGCCTATTTATCCTAATTAATGGATAAGTGTCGTTTGACTACCTTGCCCGAGTTTGGTCAGGTTGGCCTAATTCGTGGATCCCATCTTGTGAGATTGTATGATGCATGAATGTTGCTAAAATTATTGCTTTGATTTGATTATTTTTGCTATGGTTATTTTAATTAATTATATAGTGGGAAAATAATGATTAAAGTATTTTTTTATGTTGTTGAATAATTATTAATTAATTAAAAGTCAAATATGAGAATATTTGAATTTAATTAATTAATTATGCTAAATTTTGATTTAATATGTTTTTATTAAATTGTTGAAGAATTAGTGCATGTTTTAATTGTGTTGTAAATTATTAAATAATTTAAATGTGAAATTTTATTTTGCATGTGCTTTATTTATTTATGTGAAATTGGATTTCATAAGATAACTTGTAAATAGAGTTCCATGTGAGATGTGCATGAATAATAAATTTTATAATTAAATATTGGTATTTTCCCTCAACTCAAGAAGAGGAGTTTGAATAGGAGTTGTCTGGTGACTCATTAGGGTTTTGCATGTTAAGTGGGTTTGTTTTTCTATTTGGGGAAAAATTTGCATTCATTTTGGATAACCAGGGTTTTGTTAAAATTTTCAATTTTGGAGAGGGAGGATTGGAGGAATATTTTGTGCTTTCTTGTGTTCTTGAGAATTGGATGTGAAAATTTTTCTGGGGGAAATGTGTGTGCATCTGGTATTGGAATTCTACATGCTGTGATTCAGAGTTGCGGGATTGAGCTCTACACATTCAGATTTGGGAGATTTAGCATTCTACAGTCAATTCCATCTCAGTTTCTTGCATTGGATTGAGGTAGGAGATTGATTTAATCTTTCTGTAATTTTATTTATTAAATTTTCATTATATAGTTGTGTTTGTTTTGATTTGAGAATGCAAATCTGTTTTCATTTATAATTCATTTTGGGTATTAGGAAAAACCTTGTTTGATGCTTTTGATTTTTATTTTGTGACTTGGCATAGAAATGTTATGCTGCTGAAATTTTTGAGAAAAATTCATCCTAGGGTATTTAGAAAATTAAAAGTTAAAACTCTATAGTATGTTCTGTAGTATGAATGATTTGATTAAATGGGTTGTTCTCAAAAATTCATTTAGAGTTAAAAAAAACATGCTGTGTAAAAATTTCATTCTCTGTTAAAATACACAGTAAAAAAAAAAATATATCAGTAAAGACAAAATTTAACCTTCCTTGTTTTTAATTGGTGAAATGTTTATCCAATAATGTGAAGAGAAAACACAGATTAGAAGAAAGAATAAATTATGCTGTTAAAATTTTGTAATCTGTCTATTTTTCCATTTCTGGAATAAAATTTTAGGTCTGTGTATACTTCCATTTTCGGATATTGACTTTATCATTAAAAAATAATAATAATAATAATACTTAAACTTTGGTATTCTATGCAGAATTACCTTTTCAAATATAAGTTTATATATAAATTAAAATATTATTAACTGCTTCTTTTGAAAAGTTATTGGTGTTTGAAAAAAATATATATATATATATAAAGTTTGAAAATGGCAAGTCGCAGGTGGGGGCCACCAAATCACCCCCTGTGTACTTCCCCTGCACCGGCTGGCACACTGGTCCCCACGGGAGACCGTGACAGACCCGGTGCTGTACACGGTTCCCGTGTACAGCAGCCGGCCTGTACACGGCCGACCGTGGCAGGACACGCGGCTTTGGGGTGCGGGGCATGGCCCCCCCAAACTATGTTTTTTTTTAATATAGTTTATTTATTTATTTTTTGTTATATCATTTTGTATTGTTAATATTAATAATTTGAATTTGTTAATTTTATTAAATTATAATATTATATATATATATATATATATATATATATATATATATATATATATATATATATATATATATAATATTATAATTGGTTAAGGGATTAAATTTCTTTTATATATATATATATATATATATATATATATATATATATATATATGATTTGTAAATGAATTTATGGTGGCTATAATTTCTTAATAATTTAATTTTATTAATATGATCGATTCAAATTTTAATAAAATTTTATTATTATGTTTTGTTTAAGTTTAATAATAGAATTTCATTTAATATTATTAATTCTTGTTAATGGAATTTCTTATTTGTCGTAAGCGCAATCTCCTTAGAAGATTTTTGTCAAGGGTAATTGGGTTATAAAGTTTTCTCGATTTTGTTTTAATCATTCGATCTTAGGAATGTCAAAATAGAGGAATGAGACTCTAACCTTGCAACTTATCTATTGCCATTCATAGAACAAAGTTTTGATTATTTTCTATCAGAATTGGGCATCTTGGTTATAATGAATTAATTGATACTTCTTAGGTTAACTGAACTACTTATGGTAACATTAGACATGATTATTGTGAAAACTCTCCAGTAGATATTTTTCTTGAATTCATTTGTAATGATTATGAAACATATTGAGTTATGGTTTTATTTTAGTTCAAATTGATGTGATTGTATATTCTTTGTATCTACTTTGACGTTATGGGATGTCGGGTTTTAGATAACCTAGGAGAATACAGAGGCCAGGGTATGTGTTAGGCAGTAGTGTTTTCAGTTATGTATGGTGTGTGTGCACTTTGTCTGATTATCATTTATGTTTGACCATTGGGCTCATGTTATATTGTTCTTTGTTTGTGGTATCTCTGTGACTATATCTAGTTCTTTTGTGTGAATTTGGATATGAGGTTACGAAGTTGTATACCTGATTTGATCTAGGAGAGATCTATGAGCCTAGGGTAGTTTACCTAGGTATGTGTTAGGAGGTGGCTTGCAATAAGCGTCGGGGCCCACAAGTGGCTGCTGTTGACCACTTATTGTAAGTTATTGTAAACAAGTGATAACCTAATTATATTAAGGGAAACAAATGAACCTAATAAGATAATTTTCCTCTCCCATGCTTGAGTGCTAGTATAGACTGAGATGAGGATGAGATGATGCTTGCCGCCTATTGGGGTGCATGTTCTGGCATAGTTAATGGCTTCGTCAGTATGAGAAGTCATTGATTCCGTGTATGGTCACTTGAGTTTCAGAATCCAGAGTGATTACCAGGATGAGACTTAAGGATTAGACGTACATGATGACACCTACCTACACATAGTCTAGTTATCCTACAAGGTCGGTTGCCTCTGGATTAGCGAGTCATACTTTTCACTACTTTTGTTGACCTTGAGTTAGTAAGCTATCAGGAATCCTTTCCTAGTGGTGTTTCCTATATGGACTTGATTATTTGTTTGGGGTTTGATGTTATCTCCTCAGCACGGTGGGGTAGACCTTTGTGGTTCTACATGGACGGGTGGTAGTGTTTCTTTACCATTTGAGATTCGACGTCCTGGTACCAGTGCTTGATGGTGTCTTTTCAGATGGATTCCTTATGTTACTTCTTCTATGATATTCTTATGTACTTACTCTTTATTGTAAATCCTGTATTAGAGTATCGCATGTGATACCTAATCTGGATAATTGTAATTTAGTTGTTAGAATGATTAATACATACCTTGCGACATGTGCAGTGGATGTATATTTATTAGATTTAATGATTGTTCATGAAATGTAAACAATACGATGTAATGGTTGTATTTATTTTATGGAATCATTTGTTGATGTTATTTGTTATGTTATGTTAGTAAGTAATATTACGTCATGGGACCCATTAGAGTTGTAACCTGTGTTTACAATCTGTGTTATGTGAGATAATGGTTATTGCTTTATGTGGTTGTTTATCTTGAATGTTAACTTTCGAAAAAAATTTGTTCATCAAACTTAGTATCATGTTTTAGGTTAGTTTCTTTTGGGTTCCCTGGCGGGGCGTTACAACTTATATATCATATTTGATATTTAATATTTAATTTAAATCTTATTATGAATAAGATATAATTTATATTCAATAACTTATCATAAAAATTCATTATTAAATAATTTTATATTTATAATCACGAGAATTCATAATTCTTTATATAATGTATTTATTTCATATTATATATATTAGTTACTTATTTATCAATATATTTGAGTTAAGCTATTTCAAATGTAAGTTTACTTCTTAACAATATTACTATATTTCATAATTCATTATTTCAATATTTGTTTCATAACTTAATATTCTAAAGTTTATTTCATATTATTGTTAATATCTAATTCATACAATTCTTATAAATAAATTAACTCAAACAAAGATATACTTACCTTCTTTATGTCTTTATTTTTAGCTTATTCAATATTTCTTTCCTTTTAATATTCCCCTACATTTCCTCCTTGATCTTCTCCTATATTTCCTCCTTGATTTTCTCCTACATTTCCTTTCTTGCTTTCCGTTGAAATTTAAATAATCCCCTCTTATTATTCTTCTTCTCTTTTTTATTTATTTCCTCCATATCTAATCTTAAGGAATGGATTTGATATTCATGATATACATTGGCATGTTGAAGGGTGGTGACCTTTAGATGTTAGAGATCTGCCTCTATAATTATTAATTATTAATTATTTATAATTTATTTAAATTACCATTTACAATGACTATTAATATCATTGTTTATATTATAATTACATTTTATTATTATTTATTAGACTAAATATATTTATATTAATTCTATTGATTCAATTATTATTATAATAGTCTAGGTTTCATTATAGAATGAATTTAATAATAAATTATATTTATTATCAATTATTTGTCTATTAATTTATTATTCATTTATTTGTTCATTATCAATTTCTTTATTTAATATCTTCATATTACTATTTAATTTAAACTTATCTAATTGTAGATATGAATCATATTATATTTAATTATTATTTATTATTAATCACTTATATAATTATTATTACTGGTTATTTAATTTTTGCCATAGCTTAATATTATGATTTATTTATTAAATTCTCTTCGGGAGAGGGAACATTACACACATGCATTCAAAAGATAAAATTGCTCATTAGGTGGGTTACAAAACAAATTTGATATAAACTCCTTTATAGTTTGAGGTGGTATATTTATACCACATTCTTGCAACATTTCATTAGTATATATAGTAGAACGTATAGATCGAAAAATATCATAATGATAATGAAATTGAACATGAGTTTTGCAACAACAGGTGATTCTTTCTTTGTTAATCCTTACATACCATGGTTTACATTTTTCAAAAGATCTTTGACTAATACTAATAGTTAACACCTTATCATCCACAAATTTTTATACAATTCTGTTTGAGTCATATCTAAAAGGTGTTTTGGATGTGGATCATGAACTTTTGAACTGACTTTTAATTTAAGAACATCTTTGGCATTAAGGGATACTCTTGTATTATCGTGCCAAAAATTTTCAATCAATGTTTTGACTTCACTAGTAAGTTTCATGTCAGACCTCAAGAGTCTGCCACTGAAGGTCCATAAAT
Organism: Chamaecyparis obtusa; assembly: GCA_027943335.1. NCBI lineage: Eukaryota > Viridiplantae > Streptophyta > Pinopsida > Cupressales > Cupressaceae > Chamaecyparis > Chamaecyparis obtusa. The sequence goes on along the minus strand of BSBK01001309.1, from coordinate 874,434 downwards.
GGTTTGCCGGATCACTTTCAAAATTAACTCTTCTCTTTACAGCTCTTGTTAAAGTTTTACGATGAATATTAAGATATACACTTATGTTTGAAATCATTCTTTTATCAGTAGTAGTTTTGTTTACTAAAGTTGTTGTTATTGCTCATCGTGCTGCATTACTATCTTTAGAACGACTTTTCTTTCCAATTGTGTCAAAGGTACTAGCAATAGTTAATACAATTTATTTTAGAGACTCATCTTCTTCTTAGTTTTCACATAAATACCTAACCTCTTCATTACTTTTCGTATTTTAGACATTTTAATTAATTGTAACATTAATTGACATTGAAACCCAAATTTCTTATTATAAAAAAATTGTTTAAACAATCTACTCGCATGTGTCCTAATTTGTCTCCATGAAACCAAACCACACAGATTGTCTAGCACATCAATTTTTATTTCAAATTGTTCATTTATTTCATTATCATTCAAATGAGTTTCTTTCTCAATCGGTGTTTCTATGTCTACATCTACATTATTGATTTCAATCTGGATTGGTGTTTGATTTTTAGTTTCAATTGGGGTTTGAATTTTAGTTCCTTTATCATTATGATTGACATTACTAATTTTTGAAATTTCACATGCAATTAATTTTGTTAATCTATTTTCAGGAATAAAATTTAAATCATTTTAATTTAAATCAGCATAAGTTGTAACATTTGGATGTGAAGACATACCTGTATCCAATACTAGATTAGAAAATGCACCTGGATTTGCTTCTTCAACCTCTGCATCTATTATGGTGTCTTCATTCTCCTCCTCTTCTGAAACAATTGTTGAACTCGATGCTCCAACATTATTCAGGTTTTGAAGTCTTTCTCTTCTTTCTCATTGTCATTTTTCCTCCTCTCTATTTTCTGCAACCTCCTCAGATGTCAGAACCTTCGTTGACCTCTTTCTATGTTGGTTTGATCTCATTTTTGCACCAAAATTCAAGTTCAAACAATATTTTTTGAATGTCAGATCTAAAATAAGACAAAAATACAGAATGTTGACAAAAATATTCTCTTTGTCTGCTGCGGATTGATACAAACAAGATTGAAAAGTCATCAATCATTAGATCAGGCCCACAGTCTAGTTTTTTTAATGCAACGACTCTTTACGAAACGGGTGCCCGTTTTGTAGTTTCACAAAATGGGCGCTGATTCTGTAATTTCACAAAACAAGCGCCTGTTTTATAGTTTCACAAAATGGGCACCCGTTTTGCGAATTTAAAAAAATGGGCGCCCGTTTTGTAAATCTATGAGCGGGAACCTTACCTACTAGCTTGGGTTTTGGTTCGGGACAGGCTTGGTGGGACCACGCCTATGCTTGACCCTGCAAAAAAATGGCTAAGGCATTACAGAATAAAATTTATGTCTTGCCATAATTTTTTGGACACCTTCCAAACGAAAACCCATTTTAGCTCTTATTGTGCAGATTATAAAAATATAAATTTATAGTGATATGATAAATTTTAATATTTATACAATATTTATTAAGCCAATGTGGTACATAAACTTGAAATACCAAGGTTAACTAAAACTTTAATAACTTTTTTAATTTTACAATTTTTGAAAAATGAGTTATATGAGACCAATCTACATAGAATTTCCTTCAAATTAAGAAAAAAAATTGAAAAAAAAGTGAAGTTATCATCAAATTATGGTGTTTGTACACCAGAGGTTTCAAAAATGTACTTTATAGTCAATTAAAAATTAATTAAAAAAATATTCAATAAAAAAATAAGATAAAATATTCTAACCAATCTTCAGTGTTTTAGGTACCTTTTCCCAAAAGGATTCACAAAAATACATTCATTTACTTAAAAAAAAGGTGTCTGTACACGTGTGAGGTGTGGTCCAGAAACAAACATTTTGAAAAAGTGATTTTTAGACATGCATACTAAAATTCAATTTATACTATGTAGGTATTGAAATAAATTACATTTTTTAAAACTAGACTCCAAGCACTAAATTTTATATTACTGAAGTTTTTCAAGATTCAATCTTTAAGTGCTTCAAATTTGGACATCAATTGACATAAATTTTTAAAAACAGAGAAAACACTTCCACTTTTTGGCCAAAAGTGGGACTCAACTTCTTGCAGCCATATATATATATGATGAGAGAAATTAATATAATACTCAATGTGTGTGTGTGTGTGTGTGTGTGTGTGTGTGTGTGTGTGTGTGATCATAATTGTCATTATATTAATTACATAATAATGAATAGACATGTCCCATGAAGGGACATGTCTCTTCTTAGCTCATTCTCAATATAAATGAAAGAGATTGTTGCATTTTGAAAACACATACAATCATATAGTGCTATTACATTTGCAATGATCCTAAAACCTTAACATATAGAATAATAAATGACAGTTTATCAATTGATTTGATAAAATTATTGTCTTCTTTTTAAAAAATCAAGGCTTCCTTTCCCTTACAATTCATTTGGAAGGTTTGACAACAAGTTTGTCAATTACTTTAGTGGAATGGTTCCTTCATACATCATGGTTTTAGCTTTTATTCTTCATTAATTTTGTGGAATAAACTTATCAATTACCATAATCAATCTTTGACCATTTGTTTTCCTAAACATGCTTATTATTTATATAAGAAAGGCATTCAACAATTTAAATATGATTGAGATTTCAATGCTATTGAGTGGACTTCATGGACAAATACTAAAAATCAATTTGTATTGAATGTCAGGTATAAAGGATTTTCTATATTTGTGCAATCATTAGTGCTACTTGATTTTCCCATGAAAATTTGCACTCATATATATTATAAATTTTTAAAGACTGGAAATGGTTTGACTCTTTGCATTTACATTTTTTCCCACTTAAAGAAAATGTATCTTCATTCATTTCCTTCTTGGAAGATCCTTCTTCACCTTAACAAAAAATAGAAATGTAGATTTAATGCTAGAAGAATTCTAACCAACTATAATTCTAAATAATTTTTAAATTAATTAACATAAACAATCTTTTAAAATTTTCCATAAATCAAACATTCTTAAAATACTCATTTAGCAACCCACATAAATCTATAATAGGTATAAGAAATTGCACTAGTGGTCTAATAGCTAAATTGTGGAAATAATTACACGAAGTTCTTCAAATCAAAATAATAATTAAGAACTCTACTTTATATCTTTTTAAGAATCTATACTTCTTTATTTACGAGAAACAAAAGAATTGTTGTCTTTACATAAAATTGCATAATAGTTCCATAATATTAATATCATTCCCATTGTTTATTATGGTACCAAATGCAGATCACATGATTAGATCTAATTCCCATGACCAAAAATGACATGAAAATATTATTCCAAAGATGGGGACATTGAATGGTTAACTTCTTAAATCATATTTGGTTGAAATAAGAATGAAATTTCTTAAAACTAAAAATGTATGGTAAATGAGAGGTTTAACTCTAAGTTTCATAAGAAAGACAATCTACATTTGGCATCATCATGGATTAGGAAACGACATGAAATCACAAAATTATGCCAAAGATGGGGACATTGAATGGTTGACTTCTTAAATCAGATTCAGTTGAAATAAGAATGAAATGGCTTCTTAAAACTAAAAAGATATGGTAAATGAAAGGTTTAGCTTTGAGTTTCCTAAGAAATATGATCTACATTTGGCATCACCATAGGTTAGGAAACTACATTAAATCACAAAATTATCCCAAAGATGAGAGCATTAAATGGTTAAACTTTTTAATTCAGATTAGTTGAAATAAGAATGAAATAGCTGCTTCTTAAAACTAAAAAAATGGCAAATGAAAGACTTGACTCTGAGTTTCATAAATAATACGATCTACATTTGACATCACCATAGATTAGGAAACATGAACAAAAGATGTGTAGTGAATTTAAAATATGAATAAATAACAATAGTATGTGTAAGTTATGCATACATAAAAAAGAAAGCCATAGACACTAACCCTTCAGAGCGGGTAGACATTTTTTTGGGATAAATACTTATCAAAGAGATGACAACACATACGGGTAACGTCTCAATGTATGTTTCTTGGAATAAAAAACAGAAAAAGCTATTAAAAAAAATTGAAATGCCCTGCCCCACCAATCTTCCTGCTCACTCAATGAATGTGCTAAACAATTTCGAGAGCATGCAAGATATGTTTGCACTATTTTGATGAATAAAAAAAAGAGATACTTGACGAATGCAAGCTTAAGCGGCATAGATTTACCAGGATGATTATCAAATAAGACAGCTAAAAGTAGCAGCCTCATTTCCATCTATAATTCAATGGTAATGATGGTTCAACTAATGTGCAGGGAAAATATGTATGATCTTGATGAAAAGGAGCACAGGGCAATGATAAATGCAAGTTTAGAAAGCATAGATGTAGCTATAGTGATGACTATCAAATAATAGTGAGAAGCTAAGAGTATCAAATTCATTTTTATCTATGATTTGATCTTAATAACAATCAAGATGTATTTACATATCTTTTGATTAGGGTTTGTTTGGTTGTTGGAATTAAATAATATTGGAATTGTCAATTTTTGAAGTTTTAAATTCGGAAAATGGTTTTTGGAATATGGCTGGAATTATTTGGTTCACTTGAAATTCACTTGGAATTCATAATGAGAAGATGGAAAATGTTGTTTGCATACAGATTTCAAAATATTATAAATTTTGCTTTACCCTCAATTTCTATTTAAGAAGACTTGGAATTGATTTTCCAATTCCACCTATTTAGATGGAAGATTCAAATGCTGATTTTGGGAATAAAAGAGAATTAACAAATTCCTATTTTAGTTTCATGTTTTGATCAGAAATATCGCAAATGTCAATTTGGGATTTGACAATCCCAATTCCAATCTAATTCCAGTAAAAAAACACACTAAGAAAGAGAGTGAATGTCAAAAATGATTTTTCTAAAGATTTAATGGGCAATAAATGAGAATTGGCAGATATAAAGTCAGATTCATTAACCCATGCTAGCATAAAAACAGGATATGGACATCCATCAAAGCATAATGAAGATGCATTTTGTCAAATATGATGATTGTCAAAGCGCTGGTGGATATGCATGGATATGCATGCACAATTTGGAAGTACAAACAAGGCATGCGAACTGTTTGACAGAATGCTTCAAAGATATGTCGTCTCAGGTAATGTAGTGACTGCAAGATTCAGTAAAACAGATTTTCATTTGGCGGACATAAATTCTTTGCCAATGTCCTCCCTGCATAAAATGGGAGCTTTGGAAAGGTATCGACGCACATCAAGCATAATGCTGGGGAGAATTTTACTGAGATAATCCAGGTTAAAATAATTGAATCATTCATGTATTTCTATGCAATTAAGAAAATAAAAGCAGATAAGAAGGGCGGAAAAACAATTGATACTGGAATGAAATAGACCAGGCAGTACCGTCCAAACATTTATATAAAATAATAAATGTGAAGAAACTGCAGAGTACCTGCAAGGCTTCGATCTCTTCGAAAACCTTGGCGCGGCTGAAAAGCGTCTGCTTGAATGGCCCGCCTTGAAAGCTTCCGCTGGTAACCAATTTTTGTTTACGTCTGGGCGTGAGTTCGAATCTGGTGCAGGATAATACATTCTACTCTAGACACTTTGGGGTTTCCATGGGACACTCCATGGAATTTTAATATATACCAACCAAAGGGTTAAGCACACAAATTGACCTTATTTAGGTCTTATTATGATTATTCTCACCCTATGGCCTATCACCATTAGAATGTGCAAGCCAAAAAATACTTTCTTATGAAAGCATCCTAGATAGTGAAATATTGGTGTTTCATGTTCTATCGAGATTATTTTTCTTTCACCACTTCCACAATTGTTGCTCCAGTCTTATTTAGAATTGAGCACAATGACATTTCTTTTTCTTAGGAAATTATTTGATTTCTTTCCTTCTACAACTCTAATAGATGAATAGAAGCACTAATGACCATAGGCTAGAGAATAGTGCTCCATCTCTAATTTTAATTATCCTAATTTTATGAGCATATTGAAGTTTCCTAATTTTTTCAATAAGTAGTCTGAGTGAACTAAGATCTTTCCATCTACACCCTAGACTAGCATTAGGCACATAAGCATTTCTCATCATCTCGAGCATGTGTCCCTCAAAGATGTTCTAAAGACCTTTTTGTATGAGGCATTTCCAAAATTTGAGATAAAATAGGATAACTAACCCACCAATCTTCTCAAAATAGAGTTGAATGTCCCAAATAAGGTAGTTTGTGATAAATAATCATTCTTCCAAAAGCATCGAAGCTCAAGTTGAGACAACAACACCTATTGTAGCTTACTATTTTTTAAGACCAAATAATTGACACTTTATGTAGATTTCGAAGTCCTTATACTCTCTTATGCTTCAATTTCTAAAGAACATATTAATTAAACATCCCCCCATCCATCCCATAGATACCTCCGATCTTTATTGAGCCTTCATTTAAGCCAAATGCCTTATGTTGATCTCATATTCACACTCTTAGACATGATATTAATCAATGTATGCATCTAAGACATGAAAACCAAGATGTCAATGACTCTAATATAATACAATTAGATGGTTTGAATGATAAAGGGAAGAAATTTGTAGCACCTTGTAATCAAAACTAGAAATTTTCACTAATCATTATCCTTTCTATTTTATCGAATCCCTGTGTTAGAATCTGAAAAGATTATTAACCCATAAAACTAGTGCAAAGAATAGATATCTAAACTATGAATGCAAATGATATGAAATCAAAATAGCAATATAGAGTTAGTCTCCAAGAGAGTAATGAAAATACTAAAAGAAAAATAGCATTAAGAGGATGCAAAAGAAAGTGATGCACAAATACAAGCTAGGTAGCATGCTTATATAGACTAGGAAGAGGGAGGAGGTAGCAGCACTGACCAATGAGGAGCAACCATCTATCGGACTAAAGATAGCAAAGTATCTTCCCAAGATAGCTAATGAATGCTTACATGTAGGAAGGTGACGCCTCGCAACCACTCACCTAATAAGACATGCTTTATTAACCTAAGTGAGATTTAAAAAAATGTAGGAAAAACCTAGTAATATAGGGAAAAATAAATAACCCACTAGGAAATAAAAACCTACACTAACACCCCCCCATAAGTGAAGCTTAGGTGGATGTAGAAATGGATCCCGAAAAATCAAGCCTGATGAGGTACTCATGTACATAAAATTCCCCCCCAAAGAGAGAGAAAATCCCCCCAAAAATAGAGAGAGAAGAGACCCCCCAAAAGTAGAGAGAGTCGGGACTTCGAGTGAGAGAAAAAAGCCCCCCAGAAGATGAAGCATCCTACACCCCCAACAAAGCTCGCAAATGAAGGAACATGCTCTTAGTGAAGGGTTTGGTGAATATATCAACAACCTCCTCAGAAGTCAGACAGTAGTGAAGGTCGATGAAGTGGCCATGGATGAGCTCCCAGATGTAGTGCATGTGGACCTCTATGTGTTTGGTCCACTGATGATGGACCAGATTCTGTGAGATCTGAATGGCACTCTGGTTGTCACAAAATATGACTAATGACCGTCTAATCTAGATACCTCATACCAAACTCAGTGAGAAGATTTCAAAGCTAAATGACCTTAGTAGTGACATTCACAACCCCCCAATACTCAGCCTTAGTAGAAGATAGAGCAATAGTAGACTGCTTCTTGCTCGACCAACAAATAGGACCTGAACCAAGTGAGAAGTTGTAACCTAAAGTAGACTTGCGATCCTAAGAATCACCTTCCCAATCTAAATCTATGTAGCTCACCAAGTCAAGCTCAATACTGTAATACCCTAAAATTGGCACTTAATAGATTTAATCAATTTTGGTGCATTTTCATCAATTTTACATCTCCATAGTCCTAGTTTCCTAGGCAATTTTCTCTCTCCTACCTGACTTGATTCGACTTGATGTCAATTGCAAAAACCCTAAATTGCATTAATCAAATATTAAAATTAATTCCTAAAGTCTTCGACTTTTATTAGCTAAATTACCCCTATGATAAATTAATTTAATCCTAAAGTCCTAAGTGCTTGGAATTAATTTAAATCCACCCCATTTGGCTAATATACATAAAAGGAATTAATTATTACTTGTTATTTGAATGGACACTCATTTTTTAATTAATAATTCACAATATTCGAAAGGTCACCCTGTGTGGCATTTTCCATTCTTTTAATTAAGTAATTTATGCATTTGTCTCAAATGGGAATGAAGATTCAGGAGTTTCAAATCAAGAACCCCTTCATTCTCTTCCTAGGCTTGTCTATTTAATGAACCTCATTTCTTCATTCAAAAGAGCAATTTTTGAGAGTAATTAAACTATAGTCTTTTTGTGTCTCAATTTTCATTAATTCAAAGCTTTTATTGCATATTAGTATAATTTTCATTTAGTTTAATATTGCATTTTCATGATATTTAGTTTGGCTTATTTGCTCATAGCTTAATCTAATTCTATTTCAATTTCTTTAGAATAATCTGCACTTCATATGTTCTTTCCAAGCTATCTAGATTAATATCATATTTCTTTCAAAGCATCTTAGATTAAATTGCACTCATTCTATTTTAATTTCAGTTTTTACTTATCATTATAGCTTTTGAAAATCCTCCATTGTAGTACTAGTCTTATGGTTGTTGGCTCTCGTTCTGAGAGTAATTAAACACCCCATCTACATAGTAGGCAACAGGTCGCTTCACCACATATTTTAGATTGAGTAATTCATACACTTTCTTGTAATTCGATCATGTGAGTAATGACTATGTTGCGTGTGTAGTTGGATTAGAGGTCCACATTCGACTATATACAAATACTTGTTGCATAATGAATCCCAAAACCGTGAGAACCCTAAATGTAGTGAAGGATCTGCTTGGGTGCTTTCCAATGTAGTCCATGAGGCTCCTACATGAATTGAGAGACCATGCCTACAACATATGAAATGTTGGGTCTTGTATGAGTCAGATAAGTGAGACTCCCAATAATTTGTTGATACAAAGTACCATCAACAAGTGGAGAAGAACACTGAGCCTCAAATTTGACTCTAGAAAGAAAGGGAGTAAGAGAAGGCTTACAGTCAGCTATATGAAACCTTGAGAGAAAATATAGATCATACTTGGACTCTGTGATGGTGATCCCAAGAGAAGACTGAAACATCTCAATCCTGAGAAAGTAATGCAACAAGCCCAAGTCAGTCATCAAGTACTTGTCATGAAGGGAAGTTTTGACATCTCCAATGGTGGATGAAGAACTCCCTATGATTAACAAGTCATCAACATACAAAACCAAAAATAGGAGCGAATCATCCTACTATAGAATGTAGACATTGGGATCAGAATGGCACTGAGTGAACCCAACTGATAGAAGGAAGGAGTCCATCTTGGCATACTAGGCCTGAGGAGCCTGTTTGAGGCCATAGAGAGACATCCAAAGATGGCACACAAGTGAAGAATCCTGAAGGAACCCCTGTCGATGCTCCATGTAGATCTCCTCTTGAAGGTCACCGTGAAGAAAAGCACTCTTCACATCCATATGATGCACTTCCTAATGATTATCTGCAGCAATGGAAAGAACAAGTCAGATGGAATTCATTTGAGCAAATGGTGCAAAAGTCTCAGAGTAATCAATCCTAGGAACCTAGGAGAATCCTTTGGTGACCAAGCAAGACTTATGCTTTTCAACCGACACATCTGCTTCAAATTTTTTTCGATAGATCCACTTACATCGAACAAGTTTTCTTCCCTTAGGAAGAGGGACAAGATCCCAAGTGTGGTTCCTCATCAAGGAACTATAATCCTCCTGCATAGTTGTATCCCACTCAAGAATACTAGAAGCCTCATGAAAAAATTGTGGATCTAAGGTGGTAGCAATGAAGACATGTGAAGCATCCTAGAACTATGAATGAGTTTTCCTGGTGTTTGATGGATCCCCAACCTAATCACCTGTAGACTGCAAGTTTTATCTAGCCCAAAGTGGACTGAAAGATGGAGAATCTGGAGGAGAATCATCAACCTCTGAATGATGACTAGGAGAGGAAGGAGGTGAGTCCTATGAATCACTCTCTACATCAAAAGTGAAGGTAGAAGATTGCTCAAGTGAATCTGGCTCATCAAAAAACCTATCATGTATCCCAAGTGACTCCAATGTCAAAGTAGAAGGAGTTGGAGAAGTGATAGAAAGTGAGCTCAAAGAGCCCTCCTCAAACTGAACACTCCTCTCAATGAACAACTCATGTGTGGTAGGTTGGAGCAAATGATAACCCTTCACACCACCAGGATAACCTACAAATATGCAAGGTCTTCTCCGGATCCAAGGCCTTGCATTTCTCTACAGGAATCTAGGCCCATGCAAGAGAACAAAAAACTTGAAAGTTCTTAACTGATGGTTTTCGACTGCTCCAAGCTTCAAAAGGAGTGACTCCCTTCAAGGCTCAGTAAGGAACACAGTTTTAGATATAAAAAGCACAATTAATGGCCTCTACCCAATACTATGGTGCAAGAGATCTGGAGTGAATCGTGCAGTTCTCCATTTCCTTCAAGGGCCTATTCTTTCATTCTACAACATTGTTCTGTTGAGGATTGTATGGAACTAAATGTTGCAAATCAATCCCCTCTGAAGTGAAAAACCTCTCAAACTAATGGTTGATATTCACCACCATTGTCAGTGTGCAAAACTTTGATGGCTTTCTTGGATTTCTTCTCTACAAAAGTTTTGAAGTCCTAAAAATGATCAAATACCTCTAAATTTTGTTTGAGAAAGTACACCCAAGTATATCGAGAAAATTCATCAATAAAAGTGAGGACATATCTGGTCCTCCTGAAAGAAGGATGCTGAAATGGACGAGCCAAATCACTGTGAACTAACTCTAGTGTCTTTGAAGCTCTCCATGCCTTACCTTTGTCAAACTTTTCCTTAGGATGGTCACCAAGAATGCAACCTTGGAAAACACCACCTGAAAACTAAAATGAAGGCAACCCCGTGACCATGCTCTGTTGGTTGAGCTGTTGCAAGTAGTGGAAGTTTTGATGGCCAAACCACTCATTCCATAATCTACTCACATCAATAGAATGAGTGAGAAAAATAGTTGAAGGTGGATCAGGAACAAAGTGAGAAAATAGATAGAGCAGTGATTGATGATCTTCTCTCCCAAATGCAACTATAGAACCATTGTGTAACTCATGAATTTCCACTGAATCAGGAGTGAACTCGACCCACTTGTCTAAACCTTGTGAGTGATTTGGTATACCGATAGGAGATTAGTTGATAATGAGGACACACAAAGAACATCATGGAATGTGTCATCCCCAACATCAACATACCCTCTCCCACACACCTCAACAGAAGTGTCATCACCCATCAAAATAGAAGGCATAGTACATGGCTCCAAAGATGCAAGTCCTTCCTTAGATGAATCCATGTGCTGCGAAGCACCCGAATCAAGAACCCAAGTGGATGGTGAAGAAGCAACTACAACAAGGGCCTTTCCCTTTCCTTTCACTTGCTATTTTCTTTTGCCTTGTTAGACCCCTCATTAGAACTCTATTTGATAAACTCTGGAACATTGATATTATTCTTCTCAAGAATGTGTGTCAAGTGATCAATTTGTTTCTTTGGACATTTATGTTCATCATTACTGGGTATTTTACAATAGGCACATTGGACCTTCTTTCTCTTAGGCTTGTCACCCTTGGAAGATTGGGTCTCATTAGTTTCTTTTGAAGCAACTGGTATCTGATCCTTCTTCTCCTTTCTATTCTTTTATTTCTTATCCTTGATATTGTTGTTACTACTTTGTCCTTTTTGTTCTTTTGTGCCTTGGTTGGCAGCCTAATCATGTGACTTAGAGGACTTAAGAGTGCCCATCTAGATTAGCTTGTCATGTTCCAAAGTGAGATTGAAAGCAAAATCATCTAAAGATGGCATGGTGAATTGAGTACCAAGTGCACCCTTAGTAGCATAGAGGGTAGAAACAAACACAAAATATTATGAGCTTAGTTTAGAGAGAATACTAAGAATCAATTGTTCATCTTTCTTTTTAATTCAACATTGTTTTAACTATAGCCTTAGTGATTTCAATTTAGTGAAGAGATCTTGGACTGTGTTGAAATTGCCTGGACTTAAACTAATTAGTTCATTTTCCAACATATGACCCCTCATTGAATCTTGTGTGCCAAATAATATTTCTAGCTTTGTCCAGATTTAATTTGGTGTTTTCAAATTCTCAATGTGAAAGAGAAAATCAAGAGAAACAAACAAACATAATGTTCCATATTCCTCATCACATTTGTTAAACCACTCAAGCTTATCTTCATCTTTAGCAGGTTCAATTTCAAGTCCCATAGTTATCCTATTTAATCCAACTTTCCTTAAGTGAATTGTCATGCATGATTTCCACTCAAAGTAATTGTATGGAGTTAGGATGAGCACATTTATTTGATCTATGATAAAGAAATGCAGAGAAAAAATGTCAAAAAGAAGAGAACCCAACCAAGACAACCCCCCCTTTTCATTCAATCAAAGAACACCCCCCCCCCTCCCCCCAAGAAAATATGATTTGACACTTTATATTAGTGCATTTACAACTACCACTAGCAAGAAATGCTAAGTGGTCTTGATTTCAATGCATTACAAAACCCTCACGAAGAGCATATGCTAAAAATAAAAATTTGGCACAATACTCAAAGAAATAAATACCACCACTACGATCTACTCAAAAAATCATGCACTTTCAAAAAAAGAATCGCCTCGATACGAGGTCGTATGAGAAAGTTATGATCCTCTGAAGTTCCCAAAACAAGAACTATGCAGTGTCACGACTGAGAATCTACAATTTTTGAAAAATATCTACATCAAAATTAAAAAATGTCTGCACTAGTGCATAGAGCATGAAAAAAAAGCCAAAATAAAAAATAATGTCGCAAGAAATGGAGTTCGTATGAGAAAGAATGAAGCATTTGAAAATTGCCTTCAAATTTGCAACTACCAGTGGAGATGGGTACTGTTGTAGCTTTTTGAGTTTGATTCTGCAAAATATACAAATTGCATGCAAAAATCAGAAAGATACCCAAATAGTTTTTTTGTGCTACGAACAAAACATAGAAGGCGTTTATCTTGTTAATGTACAAAAGATGTTGATCTAATGTAAACATGACACCTTTAGCTATTAAAAATGACCCCAGCAACCAAAAATGACATGCAAAGGCTGAATCAACTACCTAAGACAAGCTATGGCTTGTTGGAACTTGCAATATTGATTGAAAACACAAAATATGCAAGATGGTTTTCAAATTTGAGCTTTAAACCCCAGTTCTGCAATTGTGTATGACAATCTCTGATTTCGGTGAAACAAAAACCAAATTTGACTTTCTCAAGCCTCCTAGACATGTTGAAACAACTAGAAATGTTGCCAGTATAACCATAAATGTTGCAATCACCCATTTTTCATAAAACACGTGCAAACCCCAATGATTAAAAAAGCTTCCGTCAAACTTTTATGATTCTCAAGATCATCCAAAGATGCAAGAGAAGAGCATATTAGGTTTTTTGAAAAATGTAATAAGATTTATTGCCCCCCCACCCCCCCAAATCTCTCAAATATGGAAACTAAAATCTACTCTTGCACATAGAACAACTCTAATACCATGTTAGAATCTAAAAAGATTATTAACCCAGAAAACTAGTGCAAATAATAGATATCTAAACTATGAATGCAAATGATACGAAGTAAAATAGCAACACAAAGTTAGTCTCCAAGAGAATAATGCAAATTCTAGAAGTAAAATAACATTAAGAGGATGCAAAAGCAAGTGCAAAAATACAAGCTAGGTAGCATGCTTATATAGACTAGGAAGAGGGAGGAGGTGGCAACACCGATCAATGAGGAGAAACCATCTATCAAACTAAAGATAGAAAAGTATCTTCCCAAGATAGCTAATGGATGCTCACATGTAGGAAGGTGACACCTCGCAACCACTCACCTAATAAGACATGCTTTATTAACCTAAGCGAGATTAAAAAAAGTGTAGGAAAAACCTAGCAATACAGGGAAAAGTAAATAACCCACTAGGAAATAAAAACCTACACTAACACTATGTGGTGAACTTTTTCCTAGCTCAAATAGCTAGGACTAGGGCACCTAGTATCCCTACCCATGTAGGTTAGCCTAAAAATTTGAAATATGAATATCGACTTTGCAAGTAGTGATAATTTTCACTCCAATGTCTTCCCTCAAAACTTAAATTTAAAAAGGTGTATGTTTCAATCAAACTATAAGTCCTTTTGATAGATTTGATGAGTACTCAATCAAAGCATATTTGAGTCAATTGAGAATAGATTTGTAATAGAGTGTGAAGTATTCTTGAGCATACATCTTTGCTGCAACAATCATGATCATTCATAATGTATTTCTCCTTGATGAAGGCATGTGTTAACAAATCTTATAGCAACAAGCCTTATGTAAGACTTCATGTCAATGGTTTCATATTTGAAGTAATATTTGTTAATTTAATAATTTTCATTATTGTTTAGCCTCTAGCTTTCGAATGAAAATATTTCTTTTTATTTAACCATAGCTATTGTAGAGGTTAGAACATCCACACAATGTTTGACATAGGCAAGCCCCTACATAGAACATCCATTTTTTCTCTTTTTTTTTGTGTGTGGGTTCATATTCGATGGTAGAAAATGTTATAGGGGCATAAATAGAAAATAACAAACATTTCCAAATTTTGAATAGATAAAAACACCTAGATCAGGTCAACCAATAGACATATTTGATTGGTATTTGTTGAATCTCTAAGATACAAATCTACAAGACCTTTTGATTATAATTCTGCTTCTTTTTGTTTACATACTCACATCTAGACTAAGGCTTCAAGTACATTAGTTTGTCACCTTTAGGCTTAATTTATAGATTAGTTTTTCCTTTTTTGTCTTGATTTAATCTACAACACATATATATACATGTTTGTAGATCTATAGGACTAGTTTACAACTCTAAATGCTCATTTTATGATTAATGTTTGCTTTCTATTCTATAATTTTATTTTATTGATGAAAGTTGGGTAAGTGCACAAAGATGGGGGACCAAAAAGGGGGTATAAGTTGCCACTTTTTCCCTAAAATCAGAAAACTCTGAACTTCAACAATAAATTGAAGATAGTTAGACTCAAATTTTTGAGATGTGACAAAAACAAGAGTTGTAATACTCTGAATCTAGTTCCTAAACTACTAACTTATTTTGAAAATGGTGCAGATTAAGGTCCTCAAAAAGGGGGAGCACAAAAAGTGGTCTTATTTTTTGTCCAAAAACATAACATAGCGTCTGGTGTGCTCCCCCTAAAATGTTAACTTTTTTAATAATTTTTTTTAATCGCTCCAGTGAGAAGTTAGCTAACACCATGTAGTTTATCCCGGATTTTTTTGGTAATTTTTTGATGAACGTATAATATTTTATGAATTTACGAAGTGCACACATCCTAAAAACATGAAATTTCTGTGTGCTCCCCTAGAAATCATTTAAAACTAATTGAAAATTAAATTTTCTTTTTTTTAAAGCATGTAGAATGGAGTCTAGTTTCTAAAAATGTAACTTATTGCAAAATTCGATGAACGAGCCAAAATCTATGCCCAAAATACTGCATGTTGGTTTTTTACAAAAAATAGACATACACACAAAAGAAATTAGAGTTGAATAACTTAACATAATTAGAATTCAAAATAAATTATATGCTTAGATACCTAACAGAGAGATCTACAATATCACGTCGTCTGATTTTTACGTTCTTGAGCCACGAGTAAACCCAACGAGGAGCACACAAAAAAAGATGTCATTTTTTTGTATGTCTACTGGAAAACACATCTCAGGCCTATTTCAATCGTCCAAGCCTTTGGGTTGGATCTCCAAGGCAAATCCAAGCCTTAGGATTGGTAAATTCAAATCCTTTACAAAGCACGCACACCCTAAAGCACGCACGCCCTATGTAAGTTTATGAGATTCACATAGTGATGAGAAATATTCAAAGTGGGAGGAAGAGAGAGAGAGATAGAGGGAGAAAGAGGGAGAGAGAGAGAGAGAGAGAGTGCTCTCTCTATCTCTCTCGCTCCCCCCATACTCTCTCTCCCTTTCTCCCCCCTTATCACTCTCTCTCTCTCCTGCTTATCACACTCACTCTGACCTTCTATATCTCTCTCTCCCTTCTCTCCTCTCTCTCTCATCACCCTCTCTCTCTCTCCATCTCTCCCCCATACTCCCATACTCTCTTTCTCTCTCTCCCTCTCTCACCCGCACTCTCTCTCTCTCTCTCTCTCTCTCTCTCTCTCCTCTCTCTCTCTCTCTCTCTCTCTCTCTCTCTCTCTCTCTCTCTCCTACTTTCTCCCTTTCCCTCTCTCTCTCTCTCTCTCTCTCTCTCTCTCATCTCTCTCTCTCTCTCTCTCTCTCTCTCTCTCTCTCTCTCTCTCTCTCTCTCCTTCGCCTTCACTCTCTCCTACTCTCTCCTTTTCCCCTTCTCTAACTCTCCTTCCCCTTCTCTCTCTCTCTCTCTCTCTCTCTCTCTCTCTCTCTCTCTCTCTCTCTCTCCTTCCCCTTCTCTCCTACTCTCCTACTCTCTCTCTCTCTCTCTCTCTCTCTCTCTCTCTCTCTCTCTCTCTCTCTCCCCTTCTCTAACTCTCCTTCCCCTTCTCTCTCTCTCTCTCTCTCTCTCTCTCTCTCTCTCTCTCTCTCTCTCTCTCTCTCTCTCTCTCCTTCACTCTCTTCTACTCTCTCCCTTTCCCCTTCTCGAACTCTCCTTCCCCTTCTCTCTCTCTCTCTCTCTCTCTCTCTCTCTCTCTCTCTCTCTCTCTCTCTCTCTCTCTCTCTCTCTCCTTACCCTTCTCTCCTATCTCTATTCTCTCTCCCTCTCCCCTTCTGTCTCCTTACCCTTCTCTCCTATCTCTATTCTCTCTCCCTCTCCCCTTTTGTCTCCTTACCCTTCTCTCCTATCTCTATTCTCTCTTCCTCTCCCCTTCTCTCTCTCCTTACCCTTCTCTCCTACTCTCTCCCTCTCTCTCTTTTCTTCCTTTTTCTAGTTTTACATAGGGCGCATGCCCTATAGGGCGTGTGCCCTATGTTTAACACTAGATGTGCATGACATGTTTTTAAAAAATATATAAGTTTTTCAATAGGGCGTACACCCTTTGGAAAACACTAAGTTTTCCAAAGCGTGTGCGCCCTATAGGGTGCACGCGCTTTGGCTTGGATTGCCCAAGCCTAAGGCTTGGGCAACCCAAGCCATAGATGCGTGATGGGGGACCAAAAAGAAAAGTGGAAACTTTTTGGTCCCCCATCTTTGTGCACTTACCCAGTTATCATTTTTTTATATTTAAACCTAGACCATGTACATAGATTCAACACAATTTCATTACATGTCCAAAAAAGAACATAAATCCAAGAGTTCATTTCTACTATTGGGGTTATAATTGAGCTTAATTATGTTCCCCAATGTTTTTTGTGGGTTAATTTGAGATCTCAATTTTCATCCATAGGCCCAAGGCTTCATTTACATCCACTTCACTTGTATTTGATGGATATGATTAAGTAATATAGGTATATATTATCACTAACACTCTCATGTTGAGATTTTAGATATTGACTTGTATCTATATAGAGATTGATGAAATTACCTTAATAGATATTGATTTCACTTAAAAACCAAAACATATAAATGAATATATATTTCACATAATTTTAATCAAGAATGGTACATAGCTAATTTATTGTGTAGGCCATAATACTACTGTGTAGTACAACACATTTTTGTATCTCAATAAACCAAATTATATTATAACATCACATGTGCTATGCTACTTTATTTCACCTATATGGATAACATTTATCACCCTTGAGGGGAATGAAATTATGCTATCATTAGGCAATGTAATTTCATACACACTTTGTATGAGGAAAATTTCTAAACCTTTTATCTCTACTACTTGACTTTTATAGATAACTGAATTGAGAAATATAGCTAGGCCTAATTTTTCTTATATCATAATAGCTATTGATTGCATATGTTTTCTATTTTATTGGTCTATATATAATATGTTTGCCAAGGAGGATTGCATATGGAAAATTCAAGTATTGTCATTCATTTTTAATGGATCAATTAAAAATTGAAGGATTAACAATCACCTCAAAAAGGATGCAAAATTTAATTGTGAAATTTTTATCTTCATGTCAATTCATATTTATTTTATGGTATTTTGACACAATGACTTAATAAGTTTATATGTGAATAATTTGCAAAATCTTATGCAAATTTTGACTCCTTTATTGATCCTTATCCCTTTCTTTACTCCAAATCAAATATATTAAATAATATGTGTCTAATCTTATCCTAGAACTATTCACAAGTATTTTGACATATTCACCCAAATTACTGACTTGAAATTTCATGTAACTATTCATTACATGTCTTACATTTCCCTTCTTGGATTTATTTTTAGGTGGTCAAGTTTGATCTTAAGGGGGTCAAGAATGAGGCCAAATTCAAAATTTTATAACTCAAATATATGTTTCTCACCACTGTTAACTAGTGGTTATGAGTTGTCATGCAAAACATTTGACTGACCTTGTTATATCAAGGTACTTAAAGAAATATAATATATAATTAGTTAACATGGTAAAAAAAGGTAGAAAGACTATTCAAGCAACATTCCTATGTGAAATTTAAAAGGAATGTATTGCAATGGTTTGCATATAGTCTACCTATATTTCTAAGAGCATTATATCAGAATAATTGTCTAAGACCATAAACCTAGTGCCTCAAGAGGTTGATATATTGAAACTTGGCTATAGAAATCTAATAAACTAGCGAAGGCCTTTTAAACATTAACATCCTTACATCCATTCACATATCTATTAAGTTGGAAAGTTTGATATCTATTAGACTTGATATGTACCTATCAAACTTGACCATGAAATACTAAAGATTGATCTATGCAATATATTCAACCTATTTTAATTCTAAAATAGTGAGTATGTTAAAAAAAAATTCATCGATATTGATAAATAAACTCTTGATAATATCAATATCATTTTTCATTGCTGTTCTCTAAATTAAATATCCTATAACTTTATACTTAACTTTTAAAAAAACAACCTTTTTAATTATTTATTCTAATTAATTTAAATTAATAGTTTTACCATTCCTATAAATTTATTAACATACATTAATAAACATGAACTGGTTTTATTCTTAAAATAATGTAATTTAACGGCCGAGCAGGATCCCAGCAGCATTCTTTATGATATGGGGCCTTTGCACTCAACAAGAAGTGATCTCTGGTGAACCATTCAACTTCACCAGAAAACCAAAAGATTACATAAGATTTTGAATAAGTCATTTTTAAACTGAAGTATTACTAGCATTGCTCTGGATTTATGGTTTCTTCTATAAATGGGTCATAATATTGCTTTGCATTCCATCTCAATTTTCAACTACTAACTGGTTATCGGTTGAAATGCTACGATTTTAATCTGCAGTTGGTCCACCTAATCGTATCCATACAACATTAAAAAAAATGTCAAACATTCTTATAAAAACACCGAAATGATTTACAGTCCAGAGATTTAAAAAAAACCCATGAATTAAGTTACCAGGGGAGACATGGAAGTGGTTTGGGGAGTTTGGGAAACAGGGGATTGTAATGGTGGGCTATTTGCAATGGGCGTAGCAGAGGGAGATAGAAGAGGATTAACAATCCAGACATGGCAGGGCTTATTTTAGGAGGTAAATGGTTATCAGGAGCCTGTGCTGGAAAACCATTGAAGTTTTTTCTTTGATAAAAGGGGGAATTCGCTGGAGCAATTGAAGGCATTTGAGCCATACATTCCGGCAATGTGCATAGTGTTCCTGTGACTAAAAGCACCTGCTTATGTACATGATTTAAACATAAAGTAGCCATGGAAATCACTGCAATGAGCTTCCTCAGTGTTTCTTTAAGCTTCAACCTGCACTTCTGTAGAAATATTAGCTCACATTTAATCGATCTGTATCCACAGTAACCCCTGTTTCTTTGCAGGATTTTTTGAAAATGTATTTTCAAAAACAGTACAATCCCTTTGGCATACAATCTGGTGCTGGCAATGCTATGGTGTCATTCTGAGAGTTAAAATCGTACATTATTGTGCTATAGTGAGATTTATTCTTCTCTATATTAAGCCTGGTGTGAGGCATTTTAACTTTCTGTGAATAACTGATAGTGAATTTTTATTACGGATGTCCAGGGTTCGAAACTGTAGAGTCTCACCGTGAGGAGGAGAAGATGGAGAGGGAAGGTATCAAGACATTGGTGGACAAATGGTGGGAAATTGGAGAGATAAATGACATAAATGTAGAAGAAAAGAAGAGATATGGAGCAGAATAGGACACTCCTCAGCATTTGTGTGGTGAAATGCCTATGCGAGCCCATGTATTGCCTACTCCACCAGCAGCCTCAGGGAAAACAGCTCATGCTGCCATGACAGAGACATTATATAACAATATGTAAATTATAATACATAGCGGTGAACTTACGTATGAAAATATGAATTCAAAATGAAAAAAGATGCACCCCTTTTCAGATTGTTGAATAGTTTCCCCAAATCGATAGACTTTTCATATTGCATTAGGGGTGAAAGAATTTTCATGACTACTGAAAAGTACGATTGAATCATTTCACATAAAAACTATGGAAAAAACTAGGTTTGGACAATATGATATCTTGAAGATTTCAAGTGATTCACACACTAACCAGAAATATTTTATGCAAACAAGTTTTACCCCTCCATCCCGACTTCTATTTCTCTTTACCAAAATGCAATTACTAATCATTAATATTATATTAATAATCTTTATCCATAATTACAATCAATGTCAATCACTAACTTCAATTAATAATATTAGTAAACGCTAAAGCAAAATTAAGTTTAAAAAGCTCTCAAACAAAACGCTTAAAATAGATACGTCGCCTGAGAGATTCGAACTCTCGCGGGGAAACCCCATGTACTTAGCAGGCACACGCCTTAACCACTCGGCCAAAGCGACAGATGTTATTTCTGATCACCATTTTTTAATGTTGTTTCAAATAAATTTAACCTCGAATTTGAGTTCCCTCAAATTTGGTGACATCATCACAACATTATATATTTGATTAATCTTGAATGTGTTATCTTTTTAGGTAAAATGTTTTAAGTTTTCAAGCGAAATTCATCATATCTAAAATACGGGAAATTTTGTTTTAAATAAACTCAATAAAAAGGTAATATATAAACTTTTAAATTATTAGGAAAGAGTTTAAGTGAATTAGATTGGTTTAAAATTATTATGTTTAACAATGCATTAATTATGTGTGAGATTTATATTTTTATTGAGATTTGTCTTAATTATTTATGATATCTTATATCGGACATATTTTAAATCATATACATTTATTATATTGTGTCTAATATATATTTATGCGTTTTTGTTAAATTGAGAGATGCATCAAGGTCTTTTCTTTTGAAATAGAAAATTTGACATTATTATATATTAAAAATAAGAGAATATTTTCAATAGTGATCTAAAGAATTGAGACATTTAAATAAACCAACCAAAATAACTTGGAGTCAATAGAAAATAACATTTCCTTAATGAATAAAGAACTGAAAACTACAAGAATCGAAGACAATAGAGTAATTTTTTTAATTGAGTAATTTAAATATAAAAAATAAATCATAAAAAATTGTCAAAAAAGAATACCTCTTTAATAAATAATTAGAAACATTAATAGTCTCTTTTATAATTGTCTTAGACCATAATCCTATTCTCCTACATTGCATTGATAGACCTCCAAGTGGTTCTCTCCCCTTCTGATATGAGATAATGTAGGCCTCACACCTGAACTTTAAAGCTTGTGTCCAAAACTGGTGGAATACCCCTATCCAAGAATCAACTATGTATAGAATTTCACAAAAGTTAGAAATAATTAGAAAGTAGGTGAAGGGTTGCAATAGATCTACTTTTGGGGACTTCTTTAGCTAGAAAAAAGAGATTGGCTCTAGACTTAGAAGTAGACAAAATCTTATGGATTTTGGACACTATTCCCAATCTTTGCATGAAGAAGAAGAAGAAAGATGGAGGAAAAAATGGAAAGACAATCTAAGGAAGGAGGAGATTTAGTGGAAGCAAAGATCAAGGGTACAATGGCTCAAAGAAGGTGATATGAATTCTGGTTTTTTCTATAGATCTGCTAGTAAACACAAGAAGAGAAATACTATAAGGAACTTGATAAATGATCTCAACCAAGAAATCATTGATGATTCCCAGTCATGAGAGATGGTTGTTCGTTACTTTAAACAAGCTTATAGTGAGGTTGGAGGATTGAGATCTTATGCTTTGGAGGATCAATTTTTATGTTGCATTCCTAATGCTATTAGATAGGAGCACAATAATTAGAATTTTGGCTCCTATCTATAAAGAGGAAGTGAGGATAACTTTCTTTTCAATGGGTCCTCACAAAGCCCCGAGCCCGAATGGGTTTCGCCCTTCTTTCTTCTAAGAATTTTGGGATATTGTGAGATATGATGTTACTATGGTTGCTAGAGACTTCTTTAAGATCGGTAAACCACTGAAAAAGCTTAGTATGTTCACTTTCATTTCTCTAGTTCCTAAAGTCTAATAGCCAAAAAAGATGGGTGAATTTTGACCTATTAGTTTATGTAATACTATATAGAAGATTTTCTCCAAGGTTTTGGTGAATAGGATTAAACGTTTTCTAGACAAATTCATCAATTATAACAAAAAAGGTTTTGTTCTTGGAAGACAAATCCTTTATGTGGTTGTGTCCACACACAAGATTATCCACTCAATGGAGAAGTGCAAAATGCCAGGTATGGTCCTAAAAATTGATATTTCAAAGACATATGATATGCTTAGATGAGAGTCTCTATTCAAAGTTCTTGCAAGACTATGCTTTAATGAGAGACCAATCAACCTTTTAAGGGAATGTGTGGAAATGTTTGATTCTTAGTCATAGTGAATGGAGTCCCCAAGAGTTTTACATAGAAAATGGGAGAATTAGGCAAGGTGACCCACTATCACCATACTTATTCATTATCCTCGTGGAAGTCCTAGACATAAACTTTCTCAACATGATTAACTATCTAGGAGAATTAATGAGGTTGAAGTTGCTTCTACTATTTTGCCTCTTGTTCTGCAGTAGTTGATGATACTATACTTTTGGGAAAATCCTTAGTAATTGAAGCTAGGGAATGGAAGGCTTTCCTTTTGGACTATGGTAAAGTCTCAATCCAACACATTAACTATGAGAAAAGTGACAGTCATTTCTTCAACACAAAGAAAGACTTACAAAATAAAATTAAAAATATTTTAGGTTGTCAATGTATTTTTTTGCTATGTACCTACCTTGGTCTTCCTCTCACTACCAAGAATGTCAACCCATCTTTTTGGATTACCATACTAGAAAGAATGAAAACCAAATTGGATGGTTGGAAAGGTAAGCACTTAAGCAGAGTAGGAAGGCTTCAACTTCTTACTATTTCCCTCTATGGTATTCTTGTTTACTTTCTCTCTCTTTTCACAATTTCTGGCAATATGGCAAACAAACTTGAAAGAATCTAGAGAACCTTTCTTTGGACAATAGTTGAGGAAAAAAAATATTGTCTTTCATAAACTAGGATATCGTGTGCAAATTGACGCAACAAGGTGGCTTAGGAATAAGGAAGATGCCAGTTCTAAATACAACCCTAATTGCTAAAATGGGATGGAAAATTGCCCTTGAGAAGTCAGACTGGTGAGAGTTCATGAGGACCAAATACGTCAACTTTGATATTTTTAATAGAATTATTTCCTCAAATGAATACTGCTTGATTTTGAAAATATCGAACAACATCCTCAAATGTCAAGGCATCATTAGGGATGACTTAAAATGGTAGATTAGCAATTGTAGGAAAATCAGGCTTTGGAAGGATATTTACGTTGGGGATAAGGTGCGGTAAGATAATTTGAGCTTTATAGAATTTATGGAGACTTCAAAAAGACTCTTTGGTCCACAACTAGCTGATTGCACTATAGATTTTTTAAGATGGAAAGACATCACACAATGTTGCCAAAATAGAATTGATTTGATCCAAAAAGCTACAGAGCTTCAAAGAATCATTAGCAAGCTTAGACTCCCCTTGTTCGTTAATGAGGATAAGTTATGCTTGATAAAGGACCAAAAAGGAGAGTTTTTTGTTAAATCAACACACAAACTATTGTTAAATAATGACAATATTTTGGAGTGCTGGAGAAGAGTTTAGAATCCACAACTTATTCCTAGGATCAATTTCTTCTGGTGGATATCCATGCATAACAAAATTCTAACCCATAATAATCTTGTTAAGAGAGGATTCCAACTCCCTAATAGATGCATTCTTTAAAAATAGGGGGAAGAAATAATCCCTCTCCTTTTACTTCATTGTCAATTTTCTATGCAACTTTGGAAAAAGGGTGTGAAAAGTCTAATAAAGAATGGGTATTCAATAATGGTGCTGGATTCAATAGTTTATTTTGGAGTAGAGGATCTCTAACTATAATCCTCTAGTGAGACAATTATGGCTTCAACTACCCTCCATATTTTCTAGAGCATGTGGAGGGAAAAAATAACCAAATCTTTCAGTGGAAAGTATCTTCAAAACTACGTGCAAATTGCTAACTTGGAACTTGTCAATTGCTAGTTGGAATCTCCCTAGCTAGCCTTACTCAGTGGGATGACATAATTGATAATAATTGGAATTTTTTGATGACTTATGTTAAGTTTGAAAAATCAAAAAGATTAGCAAGGAAGAGAACAAGATGGAAACTTCCCAATACTAGTTGGTACAAGCTTAATTTTTATGGAGCTACTAAATGGGGGAACGTTGTAGGTAGATGGGGTATAAGATTCTCCAAAGGAGACATAGTTTTTTCCTATGATGGTAAACTTAATGGATAGCTAAAAATCACTCTAAATGTATGGCCCTCTTTTGTGGAATTAAAATTTCTCTTTCAATTGGTATAAAAACTCTTAACATAGAAGAATATTTGAAACTTATAATTTATGTTGCTAAGGGGTCAATTAATGCCAATTGGTTTATGGAAGGGATCAAAGAGGATGTTAGAACACTCCAAATAGGTTTTCACTCCTTTACCATAAACCATACATTTAGGGAAGGCAATATGTAAAAGATTTCATGAAATCCATGAGGTGGCCTATAGAAGGAGTTAGATGTTGAAGTAATAAGGAATGCCCCCCACACCATGTGAAGACCCTTCTTATGGTTGGGGGGGGGGGGGAGGAATTGTTACTATGGGGAATGAGAATTAAACTTAGAATCATCTAGGGTTTCGTATTAAGTATATCTATGTGACTTAGAAGGAATAGGATAGATATGTTAAAAATGATCAATGGGCAGTCCTTACGTTTCGTGGAAAGAAATTTGAATTTGATGAATAAGCATAACAAGGTGGAGAAATGGATTTAGAATGTCACTTTTCCCCAGCATGGCATTAAGACATGGCATCAAAGGAATGGTTGATAATATGCGACTAAAAGGAAGTACTTGTTAATGATGAGATGGTCTCACCATTGGGAAAGTACAAATGATATTAAAAGATTTTTTTTTTAAATCACATGTTGTCCAAAGCTTTTATGACATGTGATTCTTTTTTTTTTCAATTAAAATGATGGGTTATATGCATAGGAGGCTGGTCATGATTTGGGTAATAATTTGTGGAGGGAATGAAGACTCATAATTATATTGAGTATTTTGATTTATTTTGGGTGTTTCTTTCTCATTTTTTCATTACAAAAAAATTTGGGCTTTTTGAGAACCATAATTCTATTATGCTTGAGAGAAACACCATGGGTAGTGATAGGGTTAGATTGGAGCCAAATAAATATGATGAATTAAAAAAAATACCATTGTTTGCTATATTTTCAAGGAAGGGGGATTGCACAATATATTGAGAACATGAATGGCTACAATGGAGACTTTTCTATCTAGTTGCTCCATCTTGAGTAGATAGAAGGACTTTTGTTGGGGTAATCTCATTCAAAATCAATGCAAAGGTGATTGCTAAGGTGTCAGGTCTCCTGACTACTAGAAGGGAATGACATAAGATGAGAAAATCATCAGACATGGAGAATCTTATCTAGTTTTGTAGAGAAAATGAAAGTCCAATAAAACAATAAGGTGGATATGAACATGAGTAAGTAAATCTTAGATCCTTGGGACCAAGTATGTCTCATGGTGATGAAGTATTTCACCCTAATTGAATGTATATTTAGGGTTTATTATTTTTTCCGCATACCCTTAATCATTTTTACAATCATAGTTTTATATCACTTTTATTTTTTCTCCTCTATACCTTTGAAAATTTTGTAAAGGAAGTTATAAATTCTTGTTTAAAAATAGGGAAAGAAACCCATTTCCCTCCACCATGGCCTCATATTTCAACTTTATCATTTCCATTTGGCTCTTTATCCACCTAGGTTAATTGTTGTGTAGGAAGACCCTAATTATAATACCCCTTGGTAGCCTTTTAGATGCATCTAGACCCAACATAAATAAATGTCTCAAAAACCCTGGGTTAGAGTCCTACCATGGATCCCATGAAACCCTTACCCATATTGTTATAGAGGTGGAGTAAATTGATTGCAAGGAGAAATAAAAACCCCTAAGTAATAATAAAGGAATAGTCTTGACAAAAAATTCTAAGTTTACAATTCAAGAAATAAACTATGATATTGAGGTACTAAGGAAACTAATACCCCCAGAAAGTCTACTAGGCTTGCAACTTTCCCTATGGGAAAGGGAAAAAAAATATGGATACAAAATTTTAAGAGGAGGAATATGTTGGGAGTGAGGAGAAAGATGATAAAGGAAAAAGGATAAACTGAAAATGATAAAGATATCAAGATGGAAGATAGTTTCAAGTATGTGAATACCTCCTCCCATGTTTTAGATATCATAAAAAATGGGACCCATAAACCTCACAGATGAGATGATGTTGGAGGAAATCATTTCTACCAAAACCACTATTGTTGAGACCCGTGGATACCTTCAGATAGGGACCTATGATAAATGTGTTATTACGATAGGTGAGCTCAAGAAGACCAAGCCTAGAGTTATAGAAATCTAAAGGAAAATTAGGAATATTTCCAAATTTTCCATGAGGGTGATGCATAGTTCATTGACATCTGTATATTTTCTACAAAAGAAAGTTTTGAGAGATAAACATAGTGAGGAGGGTAATTACAAGGAGCTATTCAAGTTCCTCTCCAACAACTAGTTACTTGTATTGCATCGAGTGAGATGCAATTCCAAAGGAGATTAATAAGGATAGTGTTCCTTTTTCTATTTATTTTCTTTCCTACTAGCTACCACTATGGGCATACTATGAAGACCGTTAATTCTTTTTTAGTTTTTAATTATGATACTGTTAGTATTTTTTAATGTTTACTAGGATGACCTTGTAGATATAGGATTGATTACTGAGAGGGGGGGGGGGTTTGTGAATCAGTAATCAACAACTCAAACTAAATTTCACAATCCCAATACTTCTTTAAAAAAATTTACCAATTAAGATATATTTTAACCTATAACATCATTATCGGCTAACTGATCATTAAAAATCTATGCAATATATAAAATCATTCACACAACAATAACACCAGTATTTATCTCATGGAAACCCAATTAGGGTGAAAACCATGGGGTGAGATCAATACTCACAAATAATATGTAATCTTCTAGAATACACTCGGTTAAGAGCCTTCCCTATTAAAGACTCGCCCGATTAGAGTTACAAAAGCACGGTTAAATGCTACCCAATTAAGGGATTTCTTTGGAGACCTGTTAAAGTCTTTTACCTTGTTAGGAGTAACCTAGTTAGAGGATTTTAGACATTCTTTTGTGAATGCCACCTGGTTAGAGGAATTTATAATAGACCTATTAGGGTTACTTGATAAGCATTTTTACTGTCACAATTGTTAGAGGTAACATATAACAAATGACCTGTCTTGCTAATTCAGATCCAATGAAGCTCCTTAACACAATAACATACCAATTCAATTATTTATTCTTCTTTGTATCCTTCTTTATGTCCTTCTCTGTGATCGCAATAATACTTCTATGTTCTTCCAATATCTAGTCTTTCACCACAATCTCCTTCTTGTCTTCATCGTGATACCATACTTCTTATTTCTTCTTCCTTAAGTATAATTTCCTCAATCATAAACCTAAACCTAAATCAAACGATCTATATCTTTCATATCAAATCTAACCATCCATATTTATTTTCTAAAAATTATATCCTTGTTGGCTTGCTAACTGATAAAACATTTTACTCTTGTAGAAACTTTCCTAATATGTTTTACCTCGATCTTTGTGTCATCACCTTTCTCCTTAAATTATTTTTGAGTCTTCCCACTTTCTTGTTTCATCATCTATTCTTCTCTTGCCTTTAAGTCTTTACTGTCTCCGATAATACTTCCTTTATACTGATAAGACTTTATTCAGTGTACTAATAAGACAATAGTTTATTGATAAGTAACTTAATCAAATTACCTTCACCTTTACTCATATCTTATTAACATCTTTATGAATAGTATCCTTCAGCTTAATCCTTAGCATATTCTGATAAACAATCAAATCATTCATTTGTCCACCAGTGTTTGTCTTAAATGTTACCTGATAAGGTTCCTATCAACATATCTTTTACATTACTTAACTTCTCATTATAACAACAAAATTGTCCGTTTGATAGATATAGTCAAAATTCAAAACATCATGCCAAATAGTTTGACATCAATGAAAAACATATAACTGATTATCATGTATACCAATCTTGACTTTACCATTAGTAAAATAAATCAACAATATCCAATTTGTTATGCCAACAATCTCCCCCTTTGGCATTGATAGAAAACACTCCTTTCAGTCACTTCTTCTAATTCTGATTTATGATCTTTTGATTTGTGCATAACTCATTCCTTGTCCTAATCTTCTAGCATACTAATTTCTTCCATATCTTATCTCTTCCCTTTAACACTAATCTCTCCCTTTACAATACTTCTCTTCCCAACATACTAATCTCTCCCCCTTTGACAATAATTCCAAAGGTGATTATGTTAGGAATAGTCCCAAGAGATAACTGAGAGGGGGGGAAGGGGGGGGGGGGCGTGAATCAGTTATCTACAAGTTTCAATTCTTTATCCAATTAAGTATACTTAAACATAAAGAATAAACACAATGAAAGAACACTTGAACACAACACTAATATTTTGGTTACGGGGAAACCCAAATAGGTAAAAACCCTAGTGGGAATTGACACCCACTAATAATCTGCACTAGTGTATTATGATCCATGTTAGAAGATCCTTAACCCTGTTAGGAGTTTCTTTACAATATATTTAGTACAGTGACCTGGTCAAGGGTCAGACCCTGTTAGGAGTCTTTTACAATTAACCTTGTTAGGGGTGAGGACACACTGTCTGAGAGCACACTGCTCAAATGGGTGAAGGCTACAACCTTCTGAATAACAGATACACACTATATATGGATCTTGGTGAACTATGCTTTGACCTGCTATCTAGATTAGTTCCAATGTATACCAAAAATACTTTACTTGGTCACATAGACCTTCTTCTGATGGCTCAACACTTCACACACTTTGCTTTGCTCTTCACAATCAACTATGAACTACACACTAGCAATCACAAATGTCTGCCTATATATCTTTCCTCTAAATGATATAATCAAGTTGGCCTATTATAACCACCTTGAAATCATATTAGAGAAGCCATAACAAACTCCAATAATAATTCAGTCAGCTCTACTAAGCACGCAACACATTCTGGGACCTATCCAATAAGATAAATGTAGACACATGCTACACAGTATCGGCTCTACCAAAATAACTAGATCTTTCTCCTCAAGCTGAATTACATCATGCACTCTTAACTAAACATTACTAACTCTTCTCCAAGCACTAATCCAAGGGTGCATACTGAAATGATAGGCGCAACTCTTGAACCAATATAATCTTTGTTGGCTCTTCCGAATAAACACAAGAAACTGCTACTGGTGAATAGCGACTGCATAACTTCACTTCTACTGATCATTAGACTTTGTGTCCATGAATGTAACATTACTAACATGTCTCCATCACATATCCAAGTGCGCAAGGCTCCATGATAACTGTACAAACAATCATTCACAGAGCACTGCCTATTACTCTGTTAGGAACACTACTGACACAAGCTACTATATAACTGCCTATACTAACAGTTAACCTCTACACCCATGATATCATGCAGATAACATGTCCATGCTACATATACTAAAAGCTTACTAGATAAGTCTTTCACACATGCTAGTTACCATATGTTGTCATCAATGACAAACATATAGTCAGCACTGGTTTGCTGGAAAATATCCAACAATCTCCCCCTTTGGAATTGATGGCAACATATGGAATAAAAAACTCTACCAATCCAAGTGAACATTTCTTTTATAACATTATCCATTTCTCTTCAAAACTCCCCCAAAGGTGAATCCTCCATCTGCTGCAATATTCTCCAACATTCTCCATTTCCTCAACTAAACTACTTCCATAACTGAATACTACTCCCCCTTAGTATATTAATCCTTTTACTTCTATTTTTCATGACTATATATTACTCCCCCTTTGACATCAATGGAAAAGGGTGACAATTAGGTTAAGCACCGGTACTACTCTTGAAGTAGAGTAGTCAACTATCTATCAGTCCCTGAGGACTGATACTCTCTCTTCTTTCATCTAAGAAGAATTAGGGAAGGGAATTACTCCCAACTTCTCCCTAAGATACTCAAAAGTATCCTTTGGCAAGGGATTTGTGAATATGTCTGCTAACTGATCTTTAGTACTCACATAGTCCACCTTGACTTCTTTCTCTGCCACTTTCTCTCTTAGGAAGTGATACTTGATCTTAATGTGTTTTGTCTTTGCATGCATCATAGGGTTCTTTGACATGTTGATAGTGCTAGTGTTATCACAATGAATAACAATAGGATAATCAATCTAAATTCCAAAATCCTTTATCATCTGCTTGATCCAAACAATTGTAGAATAATTCAAGGCTGCTGCAACATACTCCACTTCTACTATTGACTGAGAAATACAATTTTGTTTCTTGCTTGTCCAAGTGACAAGTCTGTCACCAAGAAACACTGCTCCACTTGATGTACTCTTCCTGTCATCAATGCATCCTACCCAATTTGCATTAGTATACACATGAAGCTCAACATTTTCTAAATTAGGGTACCATAAACCATAGTCTATAGTGCCTTGCAAGTATCTGAATATCCTTTTCACTACCATGAGGTGACTTTGTTTAGGCTCTATTACAAATCTTCCAACTATGCCAACTACATTGGAAATATTAGGTCTAGTTTGAGTAAGATAAATGAGTTTTCCAATCATAAATTTGTACAATGTTATATCTACTACTGGTGATTCATCTTCTTTTGTAAGCTTGCATCCAGTGATCATAGGTGTCTCTACTAGCTTGCAATCATCCATCTTGAATTTTGTCAATATCTCTTTCACATACTTGAACTGATTAATGAAAATTCCTTTCTCTGTCTGTTGCACATTCAATCCCAAAAAGTATTTGATAGGTCCAATCATGCTCATCTCAAATTCGCTCTGCATCTCCTTAGAAAATTCAGCACTTAGTTTGTCATTACCTCTAAAGATAATGTCATCAACAAATATAGCTACAAGTAGTAGTCCTTCAGATGTCTCTCTTATGAATAGGTTACAATCTGCTGCTCTTTTCTTGAATCCAATCTTTGTTAGATATCCATCAAGTCTCTCATACCAAGCTCTAGGGGCTTGCTTAAGTCCATAGAGGGATTTCTTCAATCTGCATACCATATCAGGTCTATCTGATAGAGTAAATCCTTCTGGTTGCTCAATGTATACTTCTTCTTCTAATTCACCATTTAGGAATGCTGTCTTAACATCCATCTGATAAACTTTGAAGTTTTTGAATGTTGCATAAGCTAGAAACAACTTAATAGCTTCTAATCTACTCACTGGTACAAAAGTGTCTGAATAATCAATGCCTTCTCTTTGTGCATATCCCTTACACACTAATATTGCCTTGTTTCTTACTACTGTACCATCTTTATTCTTCTTATTTCTGAATATCCATTTTGTTCCAATCACATTCTTATCATTAGGTCTTGGGACCAGTTCCCAAGTATTATTCTTGATAATCTGATCTAGTTATTCTTTCATAGAATCATGCCAATCTGAATCATTGCATGCATCTTCAACACTTAAGGTTTTAATCTGAGATAGTAAACATACTACCTCATTGCTTGTAGAACTCTTTGCTTTTGATCTTGTTGTGACTTTTCCACTCTGATCTCCAATGATGTCATCCATAGAGTGATATCTAGATGTGAACTTCAGAGCTTTAGGTGATGTTGTCTCATCTGCTTTTGGAGTTTCTTCTTTACTTGTCTCAGGGTCATTAAATAGAACATCAATACTGTCAAACATTTCTTCAACAACTATCTCACTAGTGGAGGGTCTAGGTTCTTCTTCAATCATAGGTGAGTAATCATGATATCTTTATTAAACCATAAACTTTTCATTAATCTTAACATGAGCACTTTTAATGATCTTCTTCAATCTTAAATTGAAACATCTATAAGCTTTTCTTTTAGTAGAGTAACCAAGGAAACTACCTTCATCGCTTCTTGCATCAAACTTGCCTACTACTTCATCCCTCTTGATTTAGCACTTGCTTCCAAAGATTCTGAAGTATTTTACTATGGGAACATTACCAAACTATAGCTCATAAGGTGTCTTGTTCACACCTGGTCTCAATTGTATTCTATTGATGGTGTAGATTGTTGTATTGATCGCATCTCTCCAATAGGTGTGTGCAAATTTTCCTTCAATCATGATAGTGTGTGTTGTGTCAAGGATGATCCTATTCCTTCTCTTTGCAATCCCATTCTGCTGAAGGGTTCTAGATGCACTTAATTGTATTTTTATGCCATGTTCTTCATAGTACTCATAGAATTTGTCAAAGGTGAATTCTCCTCCTCTATCCGATCTTAGACACTTTATCTTTAGTCTAGATTCATTCTCAACCTTAGCTTTGAATATTTTGAACTTCTCAAATGCTTCTGACTTATCTTTCAAGAATGCAACCCACATCATTCTAGAATAATCATCTACAAATAAAATGAAATACCTTTCACCATAGTATGATCTTGTTTGAGTTGGTCCACATAGGTCTATATGAATCAGATCCAACTTGTTTTCTGCTGAGTTATGCTTGCTCCTGAATGAATTTCTCACATGCTTTCCCATTACACATTCCTTGCATATAGGATCAACTAGTTTTTCTATGCTAGGTAGGTCTCTTACTACCTTAACATCACTAATCTTTACTATGTTATCAAAATTGATATGACATAGCCTTTTGTGCCATAACCAACTGTCATCTACTTTAGCAACAAAACAACTTTCTTCTGGATTAAGCTAAAAGACATTACCTTTAGTCTTTGTTCCCGTTGCAATCATTTATCCTTCTTTGTTGTTAATGATGCACTTGTTTCCATTGAAATCCAACTTGTAACCTTTGTTAAGTAACTGCCCAACACTTAGTAGGTTATGTTTCAAACCATCAACATAAAGAACATCATCAGTGCTATTCTTTCCATCCAAGGTGATGGCTCCTCTACCAATGATGGGTTTGGGAGTGTTATCTCCAAATATAACCATGACAACATTTTACTTGCCTAAATGAACAAATCTATCTTTATCACCTGTCATGTGATGTGAACATCCACTATTGATGATCCAATCTATCCTAATATCAGCTTGTGAAATCAGAGATAATTCTTGTGAATCCTTTTCATCTTCAAGATAAATGAATCCAATTTCCTCTTCTGTTGATTCATCATTTGATACTCCATCTCCAGCATAGTAGCAATCCTTTGTATACTTAGGCTTGTAGTTATTTTGGTACCTTTTAACTCGTGTAGAACACTTAGATGCAAAGTGACCAATCTTATTACATGAAAAGCATTTAAATGGAAATTGACCTTCATATTTCCCTTTTCCTTTCTTTTCTCTTTTAGCAATCATAGAAATGAAATCATCTAATGTTTTCTCTTCATCATCATCATCAAAATTACCAGAAGTGCTTGCAAATTTCTTACCATGGACTGATGCTTTGAAGGCTGTTTCACTTTTAGGTTCTGTCTTCAATCTTGAAATCTCAAAAGCTAAAATTTTGCTTATCAAAGTTTCTCTTTTGAAATTTGATGCAAGATGCATGGTCTCGTCAAGGATGTTGATCTTGTTTTCATACTCTACTGTGAGAGTGGTCATCAACTTATCCATAATGTCTTCTTTCGAGATCTCTCCACCATTGTTCCTGATTCCTGCAACTGCTTCATTAATCCTTTGGTTGTAAGCTCTAATTTTCTCTTTAGGTAGCATCTCTAATGCATTGTATCTTTTCTTCCAAGTTTTTTTGCATGCATTCTTTTCTTGTTTGTCTCTTTCAAATATGTCTTCTAGGTGCTTCCATATCTTGTGGGTTGTATCTACTTTCTTTATTTATGAAAACTCACTATCCGATAGGGTGCTGATAAGGGCTTCTTTGGCTATTGCATTATGATAAAATAACTCCTTGTTATTTTTAGTAGCATCATCCTTTGCAAGGTATGCTAAGGTGGGGATCTTGACTTCTTGATAGTCACATCAAAAACTTCAAAAGCAATGCATTGCAAATGTTTCACCATCTTGTTCTTCCAATCAAGATAATTCTCTCCATCAAACTTAGGACTTTCTTTTTTGAAGAATGCCATCTAATCAACCTCAAGCTATTAAACTTTCTCTCTGAGGTACTTGGCTCCGATAACAATTGTTAGGAATAGTCCCAAGAAATAACTGAGAGGGGGGGGGGGGGTGAATCGGTTATCTACAAGTTTCAATTCTTTATCCAATTAAGTATACTTAAACATAAAGCATAAACACAATGAAAGAACACTTGAACACAACACCAATATTTTGGTAATGGGGAAACCCAAATAGGTAAAAATCTCAGTGGAAATTGACACCCACTAATAATCTGCACTAGTGTATTATGATCCATGTTAGAAGATCCTTAACCCTGTTAGGAGTTGCTTTACAATATATTTAGTACAGTGACCTGGTCAAGGGTCAGACCCTGTTAGGAGTCTTTTACAATTAACCCTATTAGGGGTGAGGAAGCACTATCCGAGAGCACATTGCTCAAATGGGTGAATACTACAACCTTCTGAATAATAGATACACACTATATCTAGATCTTGGTGAACTGCACTTTGACCTGCTATTTGGATTAGTTCCAATGTGTACCAATGTGTACCACAAATACTTTAATTGGTCACATAGACCTTCTTTTGATGTCTCAACACTTCACACACTCTACTCTCCTCTTCACAATCAACTATGTACTACACACTAGCAATCACAAATGACTGCCTATAAATATCTTTCCTCTAAATGATATAATCAATTCAGCCTATTAGAACCACCTTGAAATCATATTAGAGAAGCCATAACAAACTCCAATAATAATTTAGTTGGCTCTACTAAGCACGCAACACATTTTGGGACCTGTCCAATAAGATAAATGTAGACGCATGCTACACACTGTCGGCTCTACCAAAATAACTAGATCTTTCTCCTCAAGTTGAATTAAACCATGCACTCTTAACTAAACATTACTAACTCTTCTCCAAGCACTAATCCAAGGGTGCATACTGAAATGATAGGTGCAACTCCTGAACCAATATAATCTTTGTTGGCTCTTCTGAATAAACACATGAAACTACTATTGGTGAATAGCGATTGCATAAATTCACTTCTACTGATCATCAGACTCAGCATCCATGAATGCAACATTACTAACATGTCTTCATCACATATCCAAGCGTGCAAGGCTCCATGATAATTTTATGGACAATTATTCACAAAGCACTGCCTGTTACTCTGTCAGGAACACTGCTGACACAAGCTGCTATATAACTATATGTACTAACAGTTAATCTCTGTGCCCATGATATCATGCAGATAACATATCCATGCTACATATACTAAAAGCTAACTGCATAAGTCTTTCATGCATGCTACTTACCATATGTTGTCATCAATGACAAACATATAGTCAACACTGGCTTGTTGACAAATCTCCAACAAATTAACCTTTCAACCTTTGCATATTATCACATAATAGGGTTTATTATGACATAATATGACCCATTTTGACATAAAAACCCTTAATATTGCATACTATGACATAATAGGATCTATTATGACATAATATGACCTATTTTGACATAAGAACCATTAATATTGCATACTATGACATAATATGGTCTATTATGACATAATAGGGTCTATTACGATCTAATATGACCCATTTTGATATAAGAACCCTTAGTATTGTGGTGACCCCACAATAGTGGGTTACACTTTTTTAGACATGCTAATTTTTGTTGAAATAACACATTTTTAATAAAATATGATGATTCAAGCCTTGAGAGGTTTCATTTGAAGGAATTAATTACAATTGGTTAGCTCAAAGTCTCTTAGAAAAAAAAAACATTGATATAACATCTATACTCTTCATTCATACCTACAATGGAGTCTCCTTCACACCTATTAAAATGCTGACAAAAAATCACTTCGACTTTATGTTTTCACAGATCAAGTGAATCTATTTGAAAAAACTATCTATGTAGTATGATGCTATTCAAAACAAGCTTTCTAATGAATATAATTTTAATACATATTGAGCTCATTATTACTTTTAAATATTACTTTAACTAAACATAGGTTGTTTGGTCATTCAACAACCTGTCTCTTCAAGACTTTGGGAAAAATAGTAAATTACAAATTTTTTTAATGAAAAATATGTAGGAAAAGATTATTTGTGTTACCTTTCTATAAAACAAAAAAAGAAAAAATGAATTTTGATATACACAGATCAAGTTAGAGCGATCCAAGTGACCTTATGTCTAAATTACAGTTACTATCACTTTAGAACTTAATAAGCTATGAAATATTGACCCAAAATGAATGAAATCAATTGCATCCTTTAGATATTGAAGTTACAAATATAATCTCGAAAGAATTACATCATTTCCATATTTTAAAAAAAGTTATGTTGATCCAAGTGACAGTAACTCCTTAAAAACACAACTTTTTCACACAAACCACTTTTTGAAGAAGGAAAAATTAATTTTAATGAATTTTAATTTTTTTTTTAAAATATAGTTAGAAACTAGAAAGAAAATTCTAAAAGACTCTAGTTTACATCATCTTCAAATTCCTAATAGTTTTGTGGAAACAAGTGTTTGAAAGTGATGTTTTTTCTCAGAATGTTGATCTCTATGTCAAAGTTGGGCAAAAAGTGGGACACACTATTGTGGGACCACCCATTGCACACCACATGACCTAACATATGACCTATTTTTACATATATATGTTTTTCATTGGGACATTTCTTATAATTTTATCTTCATATGTAGGAGATTCTCAACAAGCACAACCTTTTGAAGTTGGAGAAGGGTCATCCCAAGCTCAAAAAAGTATACATCTCTCTCTCTCTCTCTCTCTCTCTCACACACACACACACACACACACACACTAGTTTATTTATTATTCCCTTGGGCTTTAGTCTATTTCTAGTTATTTCGGCTAGGTCCTAAGGCTCTATTAAGAGTGTTTTTTTCCTAAATTTTGTTTGCAGCCCAAGTCCAAGCAATAGATGAGAGTGTTAATCTAGATCAAAGGCATGAAAAGAAAAATTAATTGTAAAAGAATAGATCATTTAATTGAAATGGATGTGGAAAATTGAGATATTATGTTAAACAACCTACAAATACTATGAAGATGGCATTGAATAAAAAGTCTAAGGAAATAATTGCACAATTTGAGAATTTTGATACACTTGAAAACACCTAACTATTATCAATTTCAGTTCTTAAATATGAGTTAAAAGAGCCATTAAAACTATTGGGTGTAGATGCAACTTTGAAAAAGATGAAATCATCTAACATACAAAAAGATATTTTTGAAAGTGTTAAGGAAGGTTTGCATTCCATTGGGAAAACGACTAGATTTGTAGATAAGTCCATTTCAAGAAGAGTGATATTGACATCTATTTTTAATAAAAATATGTCCCCCCAAAAAAATATCTTCACTTTCATCTCATATTGGGTATAGTAGGAAGGCAATATCACATTATTTGAAAAGGGGAATCAATTTAGATGATACTGCATTGGAAGGAAATTGGGTGTTAATGTGTATGCCTCCTCACTCTGATAGGATTGAGGAAACAATTGGGAACTTGATTACTACATTTTGGACTGATCATACTCGTCCTTCACTAAATAGAAGAGATGTTATCAAGAAGAAGATTGGGCCTAAGGAATATTTTCACCACACAAAACATTGGTTGGACACCACACAACATGAAATGTATCTCTCATTTTTTAATTCAAATCCTAACATAAAGATTGGACAAACAATGTTTGAAAGATTAAAACCATATTTTGTGAAGATAAATAAATCTTTTGAAACTTGTCATCGATATCATATTGAATTTGATCTCTACTATCAAGGGTTTCAAAAGATGATAGAAGAAAGTGATGGTTCTCAAAATTCTTTTGTTAAATGACCAAGCCAATTCATAGCATCAATCTTATGTGACAAATCAAATGATCATGCAATAGGTGAAATAGATTGCATAAGAAGAACTTGTGAAACATGTGGGAATTTGGCTAAATTTCCTTTGAGAGATGAAGATACTAACATGATGAGGATGGTACAATGTAAGATTTACAAGTACATAAAGTTTGAAATAAAAGTTGGGAAAGAATTAACAAGGTTGGAATATGTTGAGGAGGAGATACATGTTGGAGCATTTATGAAAAAAATTCATAAATTTATTCAACCATATATACGTCATTTTTTTTTGCTAAGTGGAAAGCATAGTAGTTCCAAACACTAAGAAAAAATTTACCACTTGGAACAATTTTATCAATTGTTGACTTTGTAGAAAATTACTCTTGTTTCTCAAAAACAGCTTCAAGAAAAATACTACTTTACAAAGCAAGTCACTATTATGGTCCATGTGTCTTATCAACATGCACAATTAGGTTTGGATGGTGTTGAAAGTACATATCAAGCAAAATTCATTAAGAAAGAATAAAATTTTTATTTAGTGATGATAAAGAGCATGACACACATTTTGTCGAGCATTGCTTGAAGACATTTTTTGGATATTTGGAAAACAAAGGCATAAAAATTGAAAAGAATTTCATTTGGTCAGATGGATGTGAAACATAATTTAAATCAGCAAGTCCATTTTATGCACTATGTAGATATCATAGATACCAAAAAATATCACATATTTGGAGTTTCTTTGAGAGTGGACATGGTAAGGGTGAGCATGATGGTGCATGAGTTTGTATCAAACATGCTTTAAGAAAGTATCAATTGGACTATCAGGGATATCATATAAATAATGCTCATGATGTATTTGAGTGGTTCAATATGTACTTTGCAGTGCCAAATGAGGCTAACACATCATCACAATTGGATCGAGTCATATTGTTTAGAGTGATCTGGGAAATATAAGGTATATATGCAATATCTTTTCAAATTATTAAATCAAATTTGTAAATGTACTATAAATATTGATTTGAATATGTATATGTTTAACTTGTTTTTTTTTACATGGACCTTGAAGTTGTTGATAGAAGATCAATGCATGGATTCAAGAGGGTAGACAAAACAAGATCCCTACATTAAGTTATAAGTACAGATAGTAACATGTGGTCATTGTACACTAGAGATTAATCATGCTTTTTTTATGACTGCATTTTTGAAAACTATGGTGAATGCATCAACCAACAATGTGGATATGTTAGTGAATGGAATTTGGTGCCTTTAGATACATTACTAATACAAATGATGAAGTTGAGGATGAAACATTTGATGACATTCCATTGATTTCTACCGATTATGACCATATTTTAGGATTGATCAAAATTGGTATGTATATATTTCTAGGTTTCATAATCTCAATCCATAAATTTAGTGAGTATGCACATTATTATTTACTATGATTTAGATGCATTTATAGTTTTATGCAAGTCTCTTTAATTTAAATTTTTAGGTCGTTAAAAATATATTTTGCAAGACATGTTTTTGCAGTAATAGCAGAGCCTGGAGATGTAGGTGTTAGTTACTATTTATTACATTGCACCAAGAAGAGGAATAAGATAACAAGGAATGAAAAAAGTGATGGAATTATGTTTCCCATAGGTTAGTAGTGTATCTATGTTTAATTTATTAAAATTGAGACAATCGATGGAATTATGTGTATCTATGGTTAATTTATCTGTGTTGTTTCTTGTCTATGCAAGTTCAGTTGTTGTGAAAGGAAAGTATTTGAAGAAAATTAAAATAGTTAAAAATGGGATTTAATTTATTGATTATCAAACTAACAATAAGGTTTATCAGTATAGCCACCTTGTAATTCCCACTGCCCTATCTCTTCATCCATTTACATGATGTGACATTCGTAAGTGGAGACTTGATATTGATGATCATGAGAGAATATTACATATTATCCAAGAGCGATTCAAACCACTTGATGTGGCATAGAAATAATGTATATACATGTTTGTAGCTTGTGTGAATTTTGATTTGGGTTTGCAGGAAAATTTTGCTCATGATAACACAAGAGCTATAAATGACAAGGTCAATATTGATGCTGGGATAAATGTTGGTACATAGGATATGAAGAAGGAAAATAGTAAATAGCCCATTAACATAGGGAATTTCCACTGCCCTATCTCTTCATCCATTCACATGACATGACATTCATAAGTGGAGACTTGATATTGATGATCATTGTAAGAATTTGCTTAAGGAAAATAGTAGAAACCAAGATCTAGAAGCTCAAGAGATAGCACAAACAAGAGAGACAAGATAATATGATCAAATGAAGATTTCAATAATGATCAAATGATAGATAATAGATTGATTACATACAATGTAGAAATGCCTCAATATAAAGGCAATGCAAGATATCTA
This sequence comes from Chamaecyparis obtusa, assembly GCA_027943335.1. Taxonomy (NCBI): domain Eukaryota; kingdom Viridiplantae; phylum Streptophyta; class Pinopsida; order Cupressales; family Cupressaceae; genus Chamaecyparis; species Chamaecyparis obtusa. The sequence continues at coordinate 833,190 of BSBK01001309.1, read as the reverse complement.
GAAGATATGCAAGTGATAAGATCACAACTAGACATGGTGGAATCACATGTCCACCAAAGGTGGATCATCCTCCATTGTACATGAAAGTATGTGCAACATGAGAGGATGATAATGTGATAAGTGCACTAAAGGTGGATCTCACACACAAAGAGGTATGAGAAGACAACCATGACCACCTAAAGTGGAGATTCTCCTAACCATGTGCTAAAATGAAATGCAAACTCCTAGGTGTCTCAAAGACAACTAATTATGCAAATGCATTATCCTAAGTAAACTTAAGTAAAGTGTAATTAGTAAATACTTAATTACACCAACACCCCCCCTTAAGGGCAACTTAGGGGAATGCACTTAAGCTCACAATGCAAGATGGGTCCCGGCTACTAGGCCATGTTAGGTACCCATGTACAATATGCAAGAACAATGCAATCTCTCATAAAGCGGAGAAAGAAGGAAAACCTCATGGGAAAAACCCTCCCCCAAAAAGAGAGATGAATACAATAATAGAAGATGAGAGAGAAGACCTCATATGAGGAAAATATCCCCCCCATAAGATAGAATAGAGAAGTCATGTGACCCCCCCTGATGGAATAGCCTGCACCCCCAAGAGAGCTCACAACTGAAGAAACTTGCTCTCAGTGAAGGGTTTGGTGAAGATGTCTACAACCTGCTCTGATGTAGGATAATACTGCATCTCAATGACTTGCTCATGTATCAAATCTCTGATGAAGTGCATATGAACTCAATGTGTTTGGTTCACTGATGTTGGACCGGATGTCTGGAGATCTCTATAGCACCCTGATTATCACAGTGAATGACTGTAGGTCATGGAATGTTGAAACCAAACTCCTTCAAGATGTGCTGAAGCCAAATAGCCTCTGTAGCTATAGTAACAGCCCCTCGATACTCAACCTCAGTCAAAGAAAGAGCAAGAGCATGCTGCTTCTTACTCTACCAACAAATGGGGCCTGAACCAAGGTGAAATATGTAACCTGAAGTAGACTTGCGACCATCAAGATCGCCTACCCAATTTGAGTTTGTATATCCAACCAACTGAAGTCCTGTACTTGCTGCATAGTGAATCCCATGTGTATGTGTACCCTATATGTAGTGCAATATGCGCTTGGCTGCCTTCCAATGAAGCTCATGTGGCTCTTGCATGAAGCAAGAAACCATGCCAACTGCAAATGATAGCTCAGGGCGTGTATGTGTCAAGTAGATGAGACTTCCAACAAGCTATCTATACAATTTAGCATCAACAAGTGGTGTAGAACACTTAGCCTCTAACTTGACACCTGATAGAAATGGAGTGGGTGCAGCCTTGCAATCACTCATGTGAAATCGAGCAAGTAAATCAAGAGCATACTTGGGCTGAGAAAGTGTGATCCCTGCTGAGGATTGTGTGATCTCAATACCAAGAAAATAGTGAAGTAAACCCAAGTTTGTCATAGAAAATCTATCCTGCAAAGAAGACTTGACACTAGCAATGATGGATGAAGTACTTCCTGTAATGATCAAGTCATCAACATAAAGTACAAGTATCAAGTGTGAGTCATCATGCCGAAGAATGTAGACATTCAAATCTGAATGACACCTGGTGAATCCTACTAAGAGAAGGAAGGAATCCATCTTGGCATACCAAGCCCTAGGAGCCTGTTTGAGGCCATAGATAGACTTCCTTAACTTGCAAACCATAGTAGTATCCTGGATGAATCCCTATGGCTGCTCCATATAAATCTCCTCATGAAGATCCCCATGTAGAAATGCACTCTTGACATCCATCTGATGTACAACCCAACCATGAGCTGCAACAATAGCAAGTGTCAAATGAATGGAGTTCATCTTGCTACAGGTGCAAAGGTCTCGGTGTAGTCAATGCCAGGAACCTGAGAGAAACCTTTTGCAACAAGTCTTGCCTTATACTTATCCACACTTCCATTCGCTGCAAACTTGGTTTGATAGATTGACTTACATCGAACCACTTTTCTTCCCTTAGGAAGAGGAACTAAGTCCCAAGTGTTGTTTCTCATCAAAGAGTTATACTCCTCCTCCATAGCTTTGTCCCACTCAGGAATACCTAAAGCTTCCTTGAATGATTGTGGATCGGAAGAAATTGCAATATAAGCATGTGGAAATGAGTTGTGTTGTGACCTTGTCCTCCCAGTGTCTGAAGGATTCCCCACAAGTGAACCTATTGAATCAAGTGTTTGTTGTGCCCAACGAGGTCTAGTGGAGGAAGAAGATGTTGAAGGAATGTCCTCAACTATGTCTTGACCCTGTGAAGGTGGTGGCCTACGAGTCAAGGTTGAAGGAGTTTCATCTTCCAAGTCACTATCATCACTATCATTATCCGAAATGGAGGAAGTAGGAGGAGTTGAAGAATCCAAGGTAGGACAATTCTCTTCAAAGTGAACACTCCTCTCAAAGAAGATCTCATGTGTCTCAGGATCCATAAGCTTGTATGCCTTAAGAGTTTTGGGATAACCAACAAATATGAAAGGCTTGCTTTGAGGTTCCAATGCCTTACATTTCTATGGAGGTATGCATGCCCAAGCTAGACAACCAAAGACTCTAAAGTGTTTCACAACTGGTTTTCATCCACACCAAGCTTCAAAAGGAGTAACTCCATCCAAAGCTTTATGAGGAGTTCTATTTTGTATGTGAGTGGCACAACATATAGCTTCAGCCCAAAAGGCTTGATCAAGAGACTTAGCATGAATCATACAAGTGGCCATCTCCTTAAGGGTCCTATTCTTCCTTTCTGTAACACCATTTTGCTATGGAGTGTAGGCAATAGAATGTTGAAGATCAATACCCTCAAGTGTGCAAAAGTCTATAAGCCTTGAGTTTACATATTCCCTTCCATTGTCTGTTCAAAGAATCTTGATGGCTTTACTTGATTGCTTCTCAACATGAGCCTTGAAGGTGAGAAATTTATCAAACACTTCACTCTTGTGACCAAGAAAGTAGACCCAAGTGTAGCGTGAAAATTCATCAATGAAGGTGAGTACATAACGAGCCTTGCCAAATGATGGCACTAGAAATGGGCCCATTACATCACTATGAACCAACTCAAGAAAAAATGTTGCTCTCCAAGATTTCCCCTTATCAAACTTCTCTTTGGGATGCTTGCCCATTTCACAACCTGAACATACACCCTCTAAATACTTGATTTGAGGTAGACCTTTGACCATATGCTTGCTACTAAGCCATTGAAGATATCTATAGTTGAGATGTCCAAATCTTTCATGCCAAAGTTTACTTTGTGAATTTGAGTGTGTCAAAAAGGCATGTGAAGGAGTCTTAGGTAAAAAATTAGAAAATGAGTAAAGCCTTGTGTCATGATTTGATTTTCCTATTGCCACCATAGAATCATCCTTAAGATTTTTGACTACAACTGAATCAGGTAGGAATTCAACTTTCTTTCCACCTCCATGGTGAGTGATTTGGTAAATTGAAAGGAGGTTTGTGCTAAGGTTTGGAACATAGAGAACATCTTTGAAAGCTCCATTTTCCATTGCAACTTCCCCTTTTCCTTCAACTTCCACTTGAGTATCATCTCCTACATAGATGTGAGGTACCATAGATGGTTTTAAGGAAGAAAATTGCTCCTTTGTTGCACCCATATGATGTGTGGCACCTGAATCAAAGATCCATTCTTCTGAATTAGTTGTACTAGCCACAAATGCTTTCCCTTTACCCTTTGAAGTGGAAGGTGATGAATCCTTTCCCTTGTAGGCATTTGGAAAATCAATGTGATGCTTCTTGATTATGTTTGTCAACTCATCAATTTGTTTCTTGTGGCATTGATGCTCATCATGATTTGGCTTCTTGCAATATGCACAAATTTTCTTCTCCTTCTTAGAACTATCCCCCTTGTTTTTGTTTTTGTTGTTGTTGGTGGGAGAAGACTTTCCTTGTGAGGAGGAAGATTGTTTAGTGTCTGATTGTGATTTGGCCTTCCACTTCTTTTGCTTCTTGTTGGAACCTTTACCATCTTGATTCCCTTGATTCCCATTATTAGCCACCAATGCCTTAGACTTTGAAGACTTGAGAATCCCCATACTCACCAATTTTGTTTGTTCTAAGACCAACATTTCTAAAAATGACTCAAATGAAGGCTTAGTGAAGGCACTATCCATGGTTAGTTTGTGAGTATTGTAATTTGAAACAAAGGCTGCATATTCAGGAGGAAGATGATTCAACAAGTGACTGACCAACTTCGCATCCTTTATGAGATTACCACAATCATCAAGTTGTGCTCTATAGTCATTGACTTTGATGAGATAATCTTGAATTGTGTCAAAGTTCTTGGGATCTAATTTGAGGAGATCAGTCTCAATTTTGAATCCCATGTCTTCATCCACTTTACTAAACAATTCTTCAAGCTTATCCCATGCTTCTTTAGCATCTTTTATGTTTTTGATGTGATACATGACTGCTTGAGACATATTCTCTCTTAAGACACCTAATGCTTTATCATTTTTGGTTGACCAAATTTGTTTTGCAGCATTATCATCATCAACAGGTTTTGTAAGTGTACCATCCACATAAGGATTTAAACCTCTTAGCATTAACTTGCTCCATACATTATCTTTCCATGTAGCATAGTTATGTGGAGTTAATTTGGCAATAGAACCCATGATGCAAAAATGAAAAGAGCACAAAAAGAAAGACACCAACACACAAGACACCCCCCCAATTCACTCAATCAAAGAACCCCCCCCCCCAAAAAAAAAAATGATGATTTTGGCACTTTATAGCTAGTGCGTGTACAATTGCCACTTGACAAAATTGATCAAAGTGGACTTCAGATTTTGATGTTTACAACTGCAAATATGAAGCTATAGTAGACTCAAAAAAATAGGATAGCAGATCTCTTAAGGATCTGATCAATTACAAGTGCTACAATAGGCCAAAATAGACCACTTTTTGAAAGTACTATTTCTACTCAAAATTTCTCTAAACTGATACCAGATTTGGAAAGTAGACAAAAAATTATACACTTTCAAAAAAAATTTCACTTGAAAATGTGTCTGTATGAGCTCGTACGAAGCCTCTGAAGTTGCAAAAATAGGGATCAGACAGGTATAGTCACCAAAAACTATAATTTTTGCAAAATTTGTGATCCAAAACTAGAAAAGAAGAGCACCACTAAAAATTTCACGAAATTCTAGCTAAAATAAATAAAAATTGCACTCAATTTGGAGTCCGTATGACCAAGTTATGGCCTCCCAAAGTTAGACTGCCAAATCCAAAATGCAAATGGTGAGGGCAGAAATTTTTTTTAGCGCTGTTGACATCAACTGTCTCAAAAGCTTAAATTTGATGGTTGAATGACCATCACGACAGTGTTAAAGTGCTCAGGTTTGACGGTCAAACGACCATCAAAATTAAGAAACAGAAAGTTGACGCAATCAAAAGCTTAAATTTGATGTCCTACAGACCGTCACATAAAAGCAAAAAATGCCTTGGATGACGTCCGGACAGCCGTCAATTTTAACACATTAAAAATGCCGCAAGTTTGAATTTTTTTTTAAAATACCTAGTTTTTGTTTTCACCTGCCACTTGTCGAATCGTGATTGGCTCAAGTAGGGGCTTGACCGAGCTGGTGGAGGTGGCGCGGGGGTTTTTTCACATGTCCTAGTGGTGGTTGTTGTCAGAGCCACCTGCGGAGGAGGTCAGGGGCATGTAAACCGACGGTTTGGCCGTGGTAGAGCCCGCGGTTATGGAAACCCACAGTTGCGGCGTTGGATGCCGCAGGTGGCTGGCCCGTGTGGAGGTGTGGCACGGGTTTCCTAGCTGAATTGATTGTGGGTGGTGGCCCTGTATAGAGGAGGAGCCATGTTTGAAAGAGGAGCGACGCTGCAAATCGGCGGATGGGCGGCGGTGCTGGGTGGTGTTGTCGTAACCCACGACGGATGCCGAGTGTTACTGGGGTTTGAAGAGGGCCTGCGGAGGGGAGACGTGAGGAGCTCATGGCTGAGCTTGTTGGTGTGTCCGCAGTGGGGGGCTATGAAATGTCTGCTGTTATCTTCCTGCGTGGGTTGCCGGGGTTTGGCCGCAGCAGTAGAACCCAAGCGCGTGGCGGAGAGGTGGCAGAGGTTGTGCTGGGCGCGGGTGGCGCGCATTGGGTGTGGGTGGCATTCGGAGTGGTGCGGGAGATGCTGCAATAACTGCGGTGAGGCCTAAGACCGCAGAACAAAGGGGTTGCTGACCGCCAATGGGCTTAAAGCCCTTTTAATATAAATTTTTATTTTTTATATTATATTAAAAAAAAAAACCAAAAAAAAAATAGGGGCATACCAACCTTGTAAAAAAAACAATTTTCTACAGGAAAATAAATTCTGAAATAAAATTAAATTTCAGATTTGAACAAAAAATTTGAAGAATATTACCCAATTTTGCAGATCGGGCCTTAAAGGTCCAGTTTGCAAAAAAATTTTGCCTCAAATTTGACTTTTGCTCAAGGTAGGCAAATTTATAGTCAAAATTTATGGAAACAGCCACCCGGATGCAATGGTGAGGTCCGATCTTGCTCAAAATGCTCCCACAAAATACTGATCCTGAATTTGGTTTGTGGCCCTCCAAATGTTGAAGCAATGAATCGCTCTCTAATGGCTATGCAATGAAGACTCTTTTGGCTCTGATACCATGTAAGAATTTTCTTAAGGGAAATAGTAGAAACCAAGATCTAGAAGCTCAAGAGATAGCACAAACAAGAGAGACAAGATAATATGATCAAATGAAGATTTCAATAATGATCAAATGATAGATAATAGATTGATTACATACAATGTAGAAATGCCTCAATATAAAGGCAATGCAAGATATCTAGAAGATATGCAAGTGATAAGATCACAACTAGACATGGTGGAATCACATGTCCACCAAAGGTGGATCATCCTCCATTGTGCATGAAAGTATGTGCAACATGAGAGGATGATAATGTGATAAGTGCACTAAAGGTGGATCTCACACACAAAGAGGTATGAGAAGACAACTATAACCACCTAAAGTGGAGATTCTTCTAACCATGTGCTAAAATGAAATGCAAACTCCTAGGTGTCTCAAAGACAACTAATTATGCAAATGCATTATCATAAGTAAACTTAAGTAAAGTGTAATTAGTAAATACTTAATTACACCAACAATCATGAGAGAATATTACATATTATCCAAGAGCGAGTCGAACCACTTGACATGGCATAGAAATAATGTATATACATGTTTGCAACTTGTGTGAATTTTGATTTGGGTTTGCAAGAAAATTTTGCTCATTATAACACGAGAGGTATAAATGACAATGTCAATATTGATGCTAGGATAAATGTTGGTACATAGGATCTGAAGAAGGAAAATAGTAAATAGCCCATTAACAAAGAGAAAATACAACATGCTTGTCATATTCAGAAAGATATGAACAACATAATGGAATTTAGTCAAACAATAGGGAATTTGCTGGAGGATATCACTAAAATAAAAAAGGAGTTGCAGGACAAAGATAAAATGATCAAGTGTATGGAGAAGGTCAACATTGGTGATAAACCCCTCTCTGTTTGTATTGATGAACTGTAGAAAGCCATTGGAAATGCTGAAGCTATGGGGGTTACGGTGGATAGGCCAGAGAAAAAAATCAGGGACAAGGACAACTACTATAAAAACCTAAAAAAGAGGATGAATAGAATTGAGGAGACTATAAAGAAGATTGGGGTTCAAAGTCACAATGCCTTGAAAGCTAATGCGAAACAATTTAAAGTTTTGATGGAAAATTTGGAGTAGCTGAAAGGTAAAGACAATAAGGAGAAGTAGGCTAATAAGGATTTGGATATGGCAGGCTCTGACAATAGGACCCATGTGAGGATGAGGAAGGATGCTACCTAGGAGGACACTAATTTGGAAGATATCAAGAAAGTTGTTGGTACCATGGATCTTATGGTGAACTAGATCCAAGAAACCATGAAAAGTGTTAGTTGATCCTTTGCTCTCTAGTTGTTGTCATTTTTGATGTACTGTTCTTGCTTTTGTCTTGGCTAGTGGTTGTTGCCCTTTTTTGTTTATAGCTCGTATCTTTTCTGTTGGTGATGTTTCATAGTAGTTTCTAGAACCTTTAATGCTCTATCTCTCAGATTTTGTACAAGGTTTCGGGTTCCTTACAAAACCTATTTTTAATTAATCAAAACTTGTGTGAATTTTGGTTGAACAATTTGACATAGACATAAATTTGTCTTATGTCTCTATACATGGCTTAAGGGGATGATTTAAGTTATTATAAAGTATTGTGATAATTTCTTTGATGTTTAGTTGTACTAGGACATATATTAGGGTATGCTATTGCAATACTTTATTTTTATAGTTGATTATATTAGGACATGTCTTAAGGGTATGACTTATTGTTGTTTACTAAGAATGTGTCTTAAGGGGATGGTTTATTACTTGTCTCAATGAATGTATGCATGATATTGTAATACTTTATTTTAATAGTTGAATAATCAATACATGGCTTAAGGGGATGATTTAATACTTTTCTAATTGGATGTATGCATGATATTGAAATACTTTAATTTTATAGTTGATTAAATAATGACATGTCTTAAGGGGATGGTTTATTACTTATCACATTATATTATGACATGTCTTAAGGGTATGATTTAATAATTATCTCATTCAATGTATGCATGATATTGCAATACTTTAATTTTATAGTTGATTAAATCATGACACATCTTAAGGGGATGACTTATTGTTGTTTACTAAGACCAAGTCTTAAGGGGATGGTTCATTACTTATCTCATTAAATTAGGACATGTCTTAAGGGGATGATTTAATACTTATCTCATTCGATGTATGTATGATCTATTGTGAAACATATAAATCAGATCATGTCAAACATATAAATTATATCATGAAACATATATAAACTAGTTCATGAAACATATATCTTAGATCATCAAACATATAAATTAGATCATGAAAAATATGTAAATTAGTTCACGAAAGATATAACTTATATCATAAAACATATAACTTAGATCATGAAACATATAACTTAGATCATCAAACATATAACTTACATGCCAAACATATATAAATTAGATTTCAATATCAAAACATAGATCAAGTATAGCATGTCCAACATCATTCATAGATCAAGTATAACTTAGATCATCAAACATATAACTTAGATCGTCAAACATATAAATTACATGTCAAACATATATAAATTAAACCATCAAATCATATATCAAGTATTTAATCATCAAACATAGATCAAGTATAACTTAGGTCTTTAAACATATAAATTACATGTCAAACATGTATATAAATTAGATCATAAAATCATAGATCAAGTACATGTAATCATCAAACATAGATCAAGTATATAAAATGTCAATCATAAAACATACATCAACAGTCTAGAGATAAAATAATATCAAATGTAACATGTCAACCGTCTAGAGTTTAGTGATGAAATATAACATCAAATACATAACATGTAGATCAAAAACATATAAAGTGTCTATCTAAGATCAAAGTGTCTTTACTAGCTAGATAGATGATAGCCTAGGACTCATCATGACGACTCCTCACTAAGCGGTCCCCAAAGTGACTATCATGTTGTGAAGGATGAGTTGAACCCTATAAATAAAGTGATATAAATCTATCTAAGCAATACACACACACACACACACACACATATAATGTAATCATTTAAAAGAAAACATGTAAAGTGCATATTATACATGTACACATTAAAATAAATTTAAAACTCACATGTCCACTACTAATGTCATCATCAAGTGAGTTCCAATAATTTACACAATCAGGCCTTAACAAAGGAGTAACAAGAGGCATCCCACCCTAAAAAAAATCATATATATAATATACACATGATATCATATCAATCAAATTAAAAAAAAACTAAATTTACATACTATGAAAGTTTGCAAATTTCTAGTTTACATTAAAAATAATATTTACCTATGTAGATGGTGGCACCTAATAGTTCTGAGAAAGACTAGCCTCGATCATTTCAACCAAGAGATTAAGATTTTATTAGGCCTCGTTCAAGCTCAAATCTGCTTCTATGACATGACTATTCGGCACACATCCCACTAATGATGAAAGTAACAGCTTGAGAAAACTAGATGGCATGGAAGTTGAATCATCACATGTCAACAAATCTATGTAACCCGTAGTGATCATGTTGAAGTTAACATACTTAAGGCCAATATCAAAGGACTAGTGCGCTGCACTCACTGAAGGGTCTATATGCTATGTCTCTCCCTTTGAAACAATAGAGTGGTAGATAGGTGGATACTCATGGGCATTGTCACTATGGCCACAGTCTGGGTGATAAGAAGGATATGGGTGAGTGTATCTAATAGTACTCACATGAGCTCTAACATTCGATATGGGGATATCATGGTCTTCTACTATAAATGCATACACATCTAGAAGATCCTCAACCAAACTAGTCAACGTAACCTATGCCACCTCTCCTATAGGTCCCTCTATGCTAGAAAGTGAAGGGATGACCTCTGCACTATAGATGTCATATGAGGTCCTGCTAGAGGATGCTCCACCTGAGCATCTAGAGAAACAACAAGACATCAAATAATGCCCAACCTGATCACTAGATATGGATCTAGAAGCTGTTGCAATTATCCCAACTCTATCAATCACTCCTCAAAGCTGGGTGCTATGAATAACATCATCTGTTGTAGGACCCAATGAAGGATCAATAGCAAGTGCCATCTGACCAACAATGGCCATGTGTACTGGTAACTTACGATCTAGCCAATGATAAGAATCTCTTTCATCTAGCCTACCATGCCCCCATCCTAGATATGGTGGTAAATTAGTGTACTTCACCACCCTCCCTAAATGAATCACAACAAAATGATGCTATGAAAAATAAAGTGAAATCTAGTTGTTATTTGGATAACGACCATGGGCAACAAGAAAGCGTGGGTTTATAAATGCTGACATAGAAGGATCCTGACGTATAGTAACTTGATATCCCTTCACATACTTTTGATCCACATAAAATGGAAAACATATTCCCATTTCAAGGTATTTCTGGGCACTAAACCCTGTACCTCAGAAAGAGAAATGCCTGAACAAACCTCTTGTCTCTTCCTATCAATTATGACCTCTATAGTGACTACTGAATAGGGAGTATTTGTGTGTGTGAATTTTGTACCTGTTCTATAGACACAACACTTCTAGTAAAACATTAGAGGTTAGCAAAAATTGAAATCATGCAATGAATTGAAAGCTAAACTAACCAGGTGATTTACTGCCTTCTAATAGGTGCGAGTATGATGTTCTCAGATTGTTATCGAGATCAATGACCTTGATGACACCTAAAAAAAGGATTTGAATGCAAAAGATGGATATGGGATGTATGCAATTAATCTATTTTTTTGATATTTTCTATGCAATTATGATGAAAAAAATGACATGAAACTATTCTATATGAAAACTTGATATGATATGCTAATCTAGAAATGAAATTCTAATATGATATGCTAAAATATGAATGATATCACAAAGTTGTTTGATTTGGAAAAGAAGCTTTGATTCTTCAGACACCAATCCGCCAGCATAAGTTTGCACAATTATGAGATTCTTCAGACACTAATCCGCCAGCATAAGTTTGCATAAGTTTGAGAGATTTGAAGATGCGATTTGAAGAATCATTTAAGCATTGAAGTTCGTTTAATCATTGTGAGATCATGGAAAGATGAAAAATGAAATGTAGAATGAAATGCAACCTAAGACCTAGGACCTACTCATTGATCATGTGTTGATTTGTTATCATCATTGAACTTTTAGGTAACCAGATAAATCAATACAATGCCCACTAGCTATGAAACCATAGACATATAAATATTTATTTGTATGCGCAAGAATCAATACAACACCCACTGGTCAACAACCATGGATATATGAATATTGATTTTGTTTTCAGAATGTCGGATTAGATATAAGCACCAAGGCATAAATGCCAGGATGACCTGAATATCATGTCCATTTTGATATAGCAATTTGTATAAGCATCAAAACATAAATGTCATGATGACCTGAATATGCCTTGTGGTGTGTTGGGGATTTTTCTTGTGGGTCAGACTTGGAAAGGGCAAAGCCTTGATTCTCAGCTTAAAAGGTCTCCAAGTTTGCAAGAAAAGCCCAACTGAGTGAGGATTGGATAAGATCCTCCTTTTGCTTCGAGCTCCATGCAACTCAGGCGGGTATTTCCTACAAATAGGTTACTCTCTTTCAAGTAAACTATGAATAAGTGGATTATGTCTTCATTGTCATATTATTGAGTTTCTCAAACATATTTCATGGAATATGATTTTGAAAGCAGCTGAGAATAACCTGTTGCAGAATGTGACTAATGAAACTCCAAGTGTGATAACATGAACAATGGAATAAGGGTGATGAGTCCTTCTTTTTATGAGTAAAACTCAAGGAAGGCTAACCTTTGATTCACTCTTCAAGGAATCAACAACTGTGGGCTATAAAACATCAGGGACAATCCTATTTTTAGGTACATGAACATGAAATGAAACGGTATTGGTATTGATGAATTTTGTGTTTGATGACTGAAAGGTGTTTGAATAAAAAAGATCAGATCAGTGCCTAATCCTTTGGGCAAAGAGTCTAACACAAATTAATAGGGGGATTTATAGGAAATACAGTGATATGCCTTACAAACCACATACAATTTGGATAGTGTGCCTTACAAACTATCCCTTCAATCTAGGTTTGCTACCATCAAAATCTCAACAGATGTGTTTATTCCTTGAAATTGCACATAAGGATTTAATCCTTTCCTTGAAAGAAACTCATGCAACAATCTGATAGATGCCTTACAACTAGTATGTTCTAGATGCCTTACAAATAGAGACATACAAGAATAAACACAAAGCAAAGAGACAATAACAGAACCAAGATAGAAATTGTATTGTATTTCATTGAAGTGTATCAACACATACAAGTAAGCTCTTTACTCAAAATCATAGGATCAACAACCTGCTCTCAAATTTTGTATTATTTTCATTCAACCATCAAGAATATGGAACCAGAGAATAAAATCCCTTGGATTGCAAATGACTAGAACCAAGAAAACTAGGAAGACCAAAAATCTTGGAACCTCCCTCTTAGTAAAAAAAAATGCCACCATTTATACCACTATCTGCCTTGGAAACGCAAAACAGGTTGCAACAAGCTATGGACAGCTAGGGAAAGGATCAGGGCTTCACCCACCTAACCAATCACATTTACATCAAAATTTAAAATGCCAGAAACAAGAGACCTAGCGACGACCGCCAGTCGCAGAATCTTGGAATACCCTAACCTCGAGACATGCTGAAAACCCTTTCCACATCACCGCTCGGCTACCAATCAGAACTAAACCTATCACCACCTCCCTGACAACACCTAGAGTAACCAGTCGCATGGTCGCATGTCAAAAAAATCTGAAATGCGATCATGCAACAACCAATCATTTTGAAACCTTTGAAGACTAGGGCCCACCATCTATCCGGATTTGCATAGTTAGATAATGTCAACAAATAGGGTAGAAGTGCGAGGTCAAAAACACATAGGGTTTTTGGTGAAAGATCAAAAACATCTAGGGTTTTTAAAAATATTGTGGGTTTTCGACACTTAGGTAGATTCTGAAATTGTTTCCTGCAGGCCTTAAAACTTGAATATCTCCCTGGGTTTTATGATTTAGGAGGTGCGATCTGAATTGGAGCAAGGTGACAACATGAAGAACATAGGGCTAAGGGAACACACCATGAAACATTATGGATTTTATTCACACACTAAAACAAGCTTGCAGCAGGGTGGGACATCATAACAAAACTTTGGAGGGAAGATGCCATTTTCAAAGGATTTTGCATTGACTAGAAAATGGACTAACATGGTGACAAACACATCAAGCAGTCAAGAGATCATTCTAAATCCGATGTGAATTACCCATAATGACCCTTTATTGTTCACATCCTTAGGTAAGATCGCATTTCACAGTAGGAGAAAGAACTCACTCAAAAAGATAATAGTTAGATCAAACTTCCTTGAACTTTCTGGGTATCAATGGTCGAGGTAGGCATGGCCATCCAATTCGAGATAGAGGCTCTTACAATTGGACACCATTTCAATCCAAAATTTTCAAAGTTATTAGATTTTCGCATACAAGAAGAAAACAAAGAAAAGATTATGCCCCCAGTCATCACTCTCTAAATCTTATAAAGGACATCATCGAAGAGCTTGAAGAGACATAATATGCAAAAATCTCAATGCGAATCAGTAAGCATACAAGGAGATAAAAGCATGTAAAAAGCATAGATTGTTTTTAGTTTGCGTTTGATGTTTGATTGCATTGTTGTAGATGCAAAATCCTTTCTGGAGACAAGACTGACTGACTGACTCACATGAAGCTTCAAAAGACTCTGACTAGATATGATACGTCTAAGATACATTGGAGGCCATAGGATACAACATTGATTGCCCCCAAGTGTTAAACATTGATGGGATACAGATGCTTGAGCTGATTGGTGTACAAATTGACTTATTAAAAACTGGAAATGCAGAAACAAATCGGGAGATATGTACAAACTAAAGCAAGACTGAAAGCTGGGAAAGACCAAGATTGCGCTGATAGATGGAGTATTTTGAAACAAGTGGCACCCATTTGTTGGGTTTTCACCATCTTGGTAGAGATTCTATTTTTGCTACCAAGGTGCCTGTTTCCAAGTTTTCACCAAGGCACTTTTTTTTTTCTCATTTTTTTGTATTTTTCATTTTTTCAATTTTTTTGTACTTTTGATATTTTTTACTTTTTTTTTGTACTTTTGATATTTTTCAATTTTTTTGTACTTTTGATATTTTTTACTTTTTTTGTGAATCATCAAGGTGTCTATTGCTAGGTTTTCACCAAGATGTTCATTTTTTTAAGGACTTTTTCCAATTTTAAAGATTTTTTTCTAGGACATTTTACCATAGACTAAATGCTTTAGGCATAGAATTTCTTCAGATGGAGAATGTTGATTGGTTCTCAGAGTTGTTCTCCTTCAGTCGTTGAGAGTTGATAGGCACCAGAGCCAAAAGTAGCAGTGATTACAAAGGGACCCAACCAGTTGGGTTCAAACTTCCCCTTGCGTTCTCGATGTGATTGATTTTTAGGATTTTCTCTCAAGACTAGATCACCAACCTGAAATTCTCTGTGTCTGACTTTTTTGTTGTAGCCTCTAGACATTCTTTTTTAATATACTCTGAGATGATCATACGCTGCTTTTCTGTGCTCATCTAGTAATTCAAGTTCTTGCAACCTAGACACTCTGTAGTCATCATTAGTTACTAGACCATGCATTCTAATTCTTAGTGATGGGATTTCAACCTCAATAGGCAGTACCACTTCAGACCTATAAACTAAAGTGAATGGTGTAGCCCCAGTGGGTGTTTTGATACTTGTTTTGATACTGGTTCTGATACTTGGTATACTTGATAACACCTTTTTCCATTGCAAACTCCCAAGCAAGATCATATTGTGCAGTCCCAATGTCTAACAAGGTGGAGAACAAGAGGGATTGGCAAGCTAGTGGAAGAGATGGAAGACAATAGAATGAAGGAGAATGAAGGGAAGAAATCCTCAAGGGAAAACTCTTCAAGAATACCCAAGCTAGGGAAAAATTGTCATGTAAAGCACATTTGGACAAGCAATGAAAGGTCAACATAGGATAAGTCACAAAAGCGTAATGCCAAAGAAGGATAGGATGTAGTCCAAAGGAGTAGACATGTCAAGAGGCTTCATAGCACCGTGTTTCACTCTTTCTTTTAGATCAAGACCAAAGGGGAAAAGGATAGCGATAGGTGAAAATGAATGGACGAAGATAGACATGAAGGCTAAACATGAAAGGAATGAAAGCAAGATCATCGTAAGATAGCTCACAAGATAGACAAATGTTCGTGTATAGATCAACATTGTCAAGATCAAAGAGAGAAGATAGAATGGATGAAATATGTAGAAGAACTACACATGATGCCTGATTGCCAGGTTTTCATCATGGTACTTATCCAAGGCACCACAAGGGAGTGGTTTTCACCATAGGATGAATTTATTTCTCTTTACTTTTGCTACCAAGGTGCCTGTTTCTAAGTTTTCACCAAGGCACATTTTCAATTTTATTTTTTTTTTTTGGAAGAAGGCAAGCTTTTTAGATAATGCTCCTTGAAAGGAAAAACCATGATATGCCAAGGATTCAAAATGATACGCTCAAAGATGCTGATAGGGAAAGGAATATGGAAGAGAAAAATGGATGATAGGGTTTTATGTAAAGCGAGTGAGGTTGGAAGATAGGAGGAATAGGCAAATGAGGAAAAAGGATAGAAGGTAGAAGGATAATGAATGGAAGGATTGTGAAAGGGTAGATGGAAAGGAAGGAAAAATCAACATCGACACATACCTTGAAGGGTGGTGAGAGGATGGAGGAGACGTGAATGAAGGAATACGTGAAAGAATATGGTGAATGGATAGCAGAGATTGCGGTTTAGGCACATGGAATTAAAGAATGTTTTTGGGAGAAGATGAAGTTGCAGTCTTTGGAAGCTTGAATATCAACTTCACTTTTTTCTCAACACCAAAATATTTCAAGAGAGACTTCGGAATCCATATAACTGTAGGCTTTTCATTTCTTTTTGATGATCTAGAGAGAATATCTTTAATGATGGATTTTGGAATTCATATTTGTCTTGTAGTTTTTTTCTTAGATATCTCTTTTGACTTTATGCCTCCATGTCGATTAGAGGGGACATGGTGATCTTTTTTTGATGGATTCTTGTATTTCTTCTTTATCTTGTATTGAACATTCAAGTTACTTCCGAAAAACTTGGGACTTGTGGAAGAAGAAGGAGGATATGACTGGTTTAGATGGGTGGGTGGATGAAAATGATTCAAGGGTATGCATCTATGTTGATCTTGAGGAAAGATGGGAGATTGAGGGATGTAAGGACCCAAGATGGATGGCGAAGTAGGAGAGTTAAGAGGGGAAAGTGAAAGGACATAAGGACCCAAGATGGAAGGAAAATGTGAAGCCCTTAGTATTGGTGGAGGAGGTCCAAGGATGGATGTGGAAAATGCAAAAGGATAATCAATAAGTTCATCAACATCTATATGACAACCAAGGATATCAACATCTTTAGAGTGAGCATTAGAATTTTTAATAGAATCATGGACATCTTGAATATGAGCACCTTCTTTGATAGGATTGTTCAAAGCTTGGAAAGACTTAGGAAGAGTAGAAATTGGAAACGAACATGGAGTGGTAGAATAAGAAGATGGAAGACTTTGATCTTGACAAGGATCTTTGGATAGCATAAGCACATAATTTTTCTCTTGATTTTCAATAGGCTTAACATTGGAAGTAACAACACCAGTTTTACCAACCTTAATGGAAGTATTATATTTGGAAAGTAGAAGTGGGGTAAGGTTATTTTTATTGTCAATAAGCTCAACGGTGTAAGTAGTAGCTTGATCTTGCTTAGGAGAATACTTAGGACATGGTGGGATGAATGAGAAAGGGTGTACATGATCAAAAGAACCATGGAATGGATAAGAGACATCATGAAAAGGAGTGGATGACATGGAGGGTTCTTGATCTTGATCTTTCTTTATGTTATTTTCTTTATCATTTTTAGAGTCCTCTTGACATGGAGCCACTTCTAAGGATAAGGAAGTGTGCTGGGATTGTATGGAAGACTTTGGAAGAGATGGTAGAGGACTAGCTGAAGTGGGCATTATAGCATATAAAGGCTTAGGCTCTTTAGGTTTAGCATTATTGAAAGTATTTGTAGCCAAGTGAAGGTTAGCTTGAGTTTCTTTAAGAGGTAGCCCTTGAGGATAACTATAGGGAATCATATGAAAATTATTAGGACCTTTGGTGGATGAAAGACTTGTGAAAGATTTGATAGGCTTGGAAGCTTTAGGAAATGTATGGGTATTGGAGGAAGTAGGGGATGGAAGGGAACCACCACTAGACAAAGGTTCAACATTAACATGATCTTGCTTGAGGTTGTAATCTTTATTTTCAGCCTGAGAGTTCTTAGAGGCGAGATCCTTGTAGTATTTACTTTTGTAATCAGCACGGTAAACTTTCTCTTCCTCCAGTGAAGTAGACGTGTCATCTAGGTATTGTTCACAGAAGTCATCAAAGTCTCTTTCAAAATCAGAATCATATGGATCACCCTCACAATCTATCCAATGTGACGGCCCATTTTTAGTAAGTAGGAACACACGACGAGGAGAATTCTTAGGAACATAGGTGTCATAAGTATCATTATATTGTCCATCATCATAGTCATCATAGTCTCCGAAGATGGATGTGTCACTCTTTGTGGAAGAGGTATCATAAGGGTTGTCATGTTGCTCACATTCTATCCAAGGGCATAGAGATTCCATGGAGAACTCTTTAGGTTCCTTTTCTTTCTCAAGTTTGTTGAGTTTGACTTGCATAGCGTGTATCTATTTCATCATAGCTGTGATTAGAATTTATTCCTCATGTGTATTGATTTTTTGAGACATGTGTATTGATTCTCAATGGCTATTGCTCTGTTCTTGACACAGTGATTTGTATGATAGATTCTAGAACTAGGCTAAAAAAGCTAGGTATCTAGCAATTCTAACAACTTTCTTGCAATTTTTCAAAACTTCTCAAATGACTTTCTGAAGGCTCATACAACAATGTGTATAGCATGAAACAATAATTGAAAAACTCATACGACTTTATGACTTGATGAAATGACTTTTGACTCTAGAAAGGAATTTCACTTCAATTTTTGCAAATTTTTGGGTTCTCAATTTTAGATTGTTTGCGAATTTCAATGTCTAGATTTTAGGATTGTAACAGATTTATTCATTTTCAATAACCAGATAGATAAGCAAGCACACAAAATAGCAATCAAGTGATTTAAAGCATGTCTGAAAACAATAAACAAGGGCAAAAGCAACCTTTCACATGAACAATCAAGTGACTTATTCGTTCTAATCCTCAAAAGCGCTAATTGTGTATGTTCCAAAAAGGTTTTGCAATACCGCACATATACCCTATAAAATAAAAATTTGGCCTCACTAGGGTTTTTAGTAATGGTTTGACTCTGCAACTTTTATGATCCAAAGGGGTGAACTCCAATCCCGGTGCACCAGGGTTTTGACACAGTCTGAGAATTTAATCAATCAGGAGTTGCTAGGGAGATCTGACAACCCAATAATGAACCACACCTGTGAAGATTTATTCCACAAGGACATTTATATAGCAGCTGTCACTACCATGGTGAAAATGGCTATTACCGCTTGAGGTTCCGTCAACGTGGTTGACCCAATTAAGGGAATGTCCACTACAATTAACCCTCTCTAAAGGTGACTCACAAAATATACCACATGGAGACTGGTTCCAGATTTAAGGATTTGGGTTTTTGGTACAATCCAAAAAGGAAGTAGAGCATAATCCCCTAGCCTTTTCACTTTTAACCCAAACAAAGTAGACAGATTAATCCGACATGCTAAGACCAAGATTATCTCACAAAGATCTATGACATCAACCCCTTAGGATCTATCAACCTCTCCAGAGAGAGAACGCCTCGATCAAAAGTTGAAGACACACGGATCTAGTGGAATGTGAGACTCCCTTAGTATCCTCCCCACCTACAAGGGATCCTTCATTGAGAAGAGTTTTTCTAGAAACCCACTCTCTCAAGATCCACAAATAATGTTCATGGGGCCTAATTACTATGTGTAACAAAGATGCTGAAAGTAAACTATGTTCATTTTTATAGCCCAAATGAAGTCTGTGATAGGAAAGCAATAAAAGTCACTCAAGCTAGACACATGAGATGTTCATTTTAGATCTAAAATTGAAGTCTTATCAGCTGAGAAGATTACTTGAATTCCTCGCAACACGCTTAGTATATTTTTACCTATTTTTAGCAATTCTTGCGCTTTTTGTCTTCTATCTTTTGTACCCACAAGATGCACTTGCACCTGCACCTGCAACCCACTGTAATGAAAAACTTACCTATTATTGTACATGAAACCCAATGTTATAAAAATCCATCAAAAAAATAAACACAAATTGTCAACCCCACATGGTAGAAAATCAGGTTAGTCAAAGATAATATGTTATTTGATAATCGAAAAACCTGTTGTCATAAAAAATCAGATTCTGACCAGTCTACACTAAATCAACAATAAATTTTGAAAATCAAAATGAAACTAATCCAAACCAATGGAAAATGAAAGCTAACTCAAATACCTTTCCAGAAATATAAATTTTAGATCTGTATCATGTCATATGTGCATGTACCAATAAAAATATCAGTCAAATTTCATAAAATCAGGTTCAAACCAGTCTTCACTAAAATGATCATAAATTTTGCAAATCAAAACGAAATTAATCCAAAACAATGGAAAATGAAAGCTAACTCAAATAAATTTCCAGAAATATAAATTCCAGATCTGTGTCATATCATATGTGCATATACCAATACAAACATTAGTCGGATTTCATAAAATCAGGTTCAGACCAGTCTTCACTAAAATGATCAAAACTTTTGTAAATAAAAACAAAATTAATCCAAACCAATGGAAAATGAAAGCTGACTTAAATACCTTTCCAAAAATTTAAATTTTGGATTTTTATCATGTCATATGTGCATGTACCAATAAAAACATCAGCTGGATTTTTGGAAAAACAGCCCAGAAATTTATCACAAAACTCACAAAAATTAACCTTGTGGTCCTGGGTTCGAGAAAAATGATAAAAATTTGATAGAATAGAATGAAAAACCATTTTAGGGCCCCATGGTGGGTGCCAAAAATGTGTGTGTAAATTTTGTACCTATTCTGTAGACACAACACTTTAGTAAAACATTAGAGGTTAGCAAAAATTGAAATCGTGCAATGAATTGAAAGCTAAACTAACTAGGCGATTTACTGCATTCTAATAGGTGCGAGCATGATGTTCTTAGATTTTAATCGAGATCAGTGACCTTGATGACACCTAAACGAAGGATTTGAATACAAAAGATGGATATGGAATGTATGCAATTAATCTATTTTTTTAATATTTTCTATGCAATTATGATGAAAAAAATGACATTAAACTATTCTATATGAAAACTTGATATGATATGCTAATCTAGAAATGAAATTCTAATATGATATGCTAAAATATGAATGATCTCACAAAGTTGTTTGATTTGCAAAAGAAGCTTTGATTCTTCAAACACCAATTCGCCAGCATAAGTTTGCACAATTATGAGATTCTATGGATGATTGTGAAGAGCTGAGCCTTGATTTTATAGAAATCCAAGGCTTTGGAGGTGCATGAAAAAAAAAGCCATAAATCACTCAAATAACTCAGGTTGATTTTTGAGTTATTTTTAAATAAAGGATGATTAACTCACAAAAACATGCCAAAGCAAAGATCAACTCAAAATAGAGTTTAGCTTTAATTGATAATTGATAGTTGTCTGCTTTTCTTGATTGTGCATGATTTAATATGAATTAATTAATAATGAAGTGATTTATTTCCAACTTAACTGATTTTGAAAAATAAAACAATTGATTTATGAGTTAATCAATTATTTTTCAAACTTTTATTCAAAAACAATATTATTAAAAATTGACAACTTGCTTTAATTAATTAAATAAGAATTTAATCAATTATTCATAAGATTTTGGATTTGTTGTCAAAATTAAATAATACAATTTAGGAATACATATAATTAACTTCAATTAAACAATTAAATGACATAACTAAATCTAATTAATTAAATATTGAGAATATTCAATTAATCAAACTTTAGGATAAATTGGATTTATCACCAAATAATCATTAAATTAAAGATAATTATGATAAATAGGAATATTACTAGGAATATTCCCCTATGCAGAATTTAGGATAATCAATTAAGATTTGATAATGTTCAGATGTGCCTTAGGTTAGGACTTTTGTATCGATTTCGTTTGATATGATGATGTAGGAGGTTAATGAACCTATAGCCCATTTTTGGGGTATTACAGTATTACCATGAATGTCATCCCTAATACTAATCAGGATATCAAGTATGGACTAACATGTACTCTTATAAACACTGGAGCTAGTAACATTGTCTATGGAGTTTCTCAATTTATGAATTTGTTGATTAGTTCGTGCAAAATTTTCATGAGGGGGAATTGGTGCTTCTACCATGATGTCTAATAATATCTCTACATATGTGTGTACCTAGAAGATTTTATTTACTGTCAAATGAAGTCTTTATATTTTTCCTTATTTAATTAAAAAATAATTAAAGTGTAACTAAATTATTTCATGAAAATCAATTACTACATTTAAAGTACACAAGTTAAAATGAGTTAAATAAATTGAAAGATCTATGTATGTATACATGTATATACATATATGTCATATACATGTATATACACGCGCGCACACACACACACATATATGTCATATATATATATACATATATAATGATGTGACTATATATAACACACATGATATACATATGTCATATATACATATATATGACATGTTATATCTACATATATATGACATGTCATATATATGTATCACACATACATACATACATACATACATACATAGATATATATATATATATATATATATATATATATATATATATATATATATATATATATATATATATATATATATATATATATATATATATATATATATATATATATATATATACACAAATATGTATGTATGTATGTATGTATGTATACATACATACATACATACATATTTGTGTGTATATATATATAGCCCAAACCCTTCAAAAAATGATAATTTAGAAAATGCACAATACAAACTTTCAGAATGTCAAATTCTTCATTAAACTCCTCCAACTCTACTCTTCCTCTACAATGAAAGAAAACAACTCCTTATTACAATTCCAAAAATTACCATATTTGGCAGATTTTTAGGAAAATCAAAATTTTCCATTTTTGATAATTTTCAAAACTCATCCTACGAATCTTGATTTTTCCCCAGAAAAGCCCCCAACTAAGGCAAGATGAATTGCCAACTAACCTACGAAATTAGAAACATGATTTCAGGCTTATTACAAAAGTCAACTTTCTAAAAACTAGAAATAAACATGAAAAGCCAATTTTGGAGGCCAAGATGATATTTCTGGCTCCTGAAAAAATATCAAAATGACCACCTATCAAGCTAAACTTGATCGACAATCGAACTAACTCCTCATGCAACTGCCTGTAAAATTTCAGCCAAAACCTACATCCAAGTCAAAAGTTATGACCCCTGGAAGTAAAATTTGACCAAAACCCACATCTGAGTCAATTGGGTTGATCCTCGGATGCTCCTGCATCATATATATATATATATATATATATATATATATATATATATATATATATATATATATATATAATGATGTGCATATATATAACACACATGATATACATATGACATATATACATATATATGACACACACACACATGTGTGTCATATATATGTATACCATGTGTGTTATATATATATGCACTTCATTATGTTATATATATATATATATATATATATATATATATATAAATAAAACACGATCTACATAAATATTTTTTCATGAAAGATGATATACATAAAACATGGTTCATACATATATTTCAATGAAAGACGATCTATATATATGTATGTATATACACACATATATATGTATATCAATACATATACATAAATATATACACATATTTATATAGACATATATATGCATATATACACACACATATATGTATATACATATTATATATGTACACACACAGATATATATATATATATATATATATATATATATATATATATATATATATATATATATATATATATATATATATATATATATATATATATGCACACACACATATGTGTATACACACACACACACACACACATATATATATGTATACACATACATTTATATATACACCTATATACATGTATATGAGCATATATATGTATACACACACACACATATATATACTCACATATACATGTATATACATACATATACATGTATATACATATATACATATATTTCAATATATATACTCACAAATATATGTATATACATACATATACATGTATTTCAATGAAAGATGATACACACACACACACATGTATATCAATACATATACACAAATATAGACACATATACATGTATATAGACATATATATGTATGTATACACACACACACGCATATATGTATTATATACACATATATGTATATACATATTATATATGTACACACACACACACACACATATATATATATATATATGCACACACATATGTGTACATATATATACACATATATATGTATACACATACATTTATATATACACCTATATACATGTATATGCACACACACACACACACATATGTATGTATGTATGTATAATAAAAAATAAAAAATAATATAAATAAAGAAGTATAAACATAAAAAAATAGTGAAAATACCATAAAATCGTTGTTTGCAATGGGGATGCCCTAACCTTCGATTGCTGCAAAACCCCACCGTCCAAATGAAAATGACAAGTGGGGTATCAAACATGGTTAAAACCCCACCCAAATCACTTTCGATCAAAAGTGATTTAATTAAATATTTTTTAATAATTCAAAACTTTCAATCGAAAGTAACGTATTTGGAAACTTTCAATTGAAAGTTACGTTATTTTGATTGAAAGAACCCAATATGATTTTTGGGTTTGAGAATTTTTGGAGGAAATATTTCCTCCAAAAAAATGTCACCCACTATTTTGGGTTCAACCGACAAAAAATTCTAGCCTTCAGGATTTCGAATCCTGATATGTTCCCAATTTTAGTGCAGCTTGATAGGGTTTTTATAGATTCAGAGTTGTATCCTCTACTAACCCTCAAGGTGAGTACATCTTCATCCTTCTTCCATAGCACTTACTTTGATACATTAGATCTACTATCTAGTTGTCTATCATTGCATGAGTGTTTGTCTTTGCTTACTTTACTTTCATTACACTTTCCTTACAACTCTTTCATACATTAAACAGAAAGAGGCCTAGAATAACACACATCCATTTTAGACTAGATCATGCATTTGCACCCCTTCATCTACTTGGGTTGTGCTGATCAGATCTAGTCCAAAAGGGGTCACATTTTAGGTCCCCTTTCCAATGTATAGTGACAAAGTGAGAGTCTGCCATTGATAACCATTTCCTATTATACACACATAAACACCTAAAATAGGTACATCTTAAAAATACAACTATCATCATCATTTTTTCAACTTTCAATACCATGAGAATCCTTTTATAAACATATCCTCATCATTGTAAACATCTTGCTAGCCACCTTATTTATATGGTTGATTCTCATATGCTCATAAATAGAATCACAGTTTTGATAGCTCTCTCCCTATCAAGTCTATCCAGATCCCTAAAGATAATATTGTTTGGGAAATCTCTCCTCGAGGATGGGTTAAGGTTAACTATGCAGGGTTTGCAAAAGGAAATCTTGGGCCATTTGGTTATTGGGAAGTGTTGAGAAATAAGTATGGAAGCTTTCTTTTAATTGTGGCACTCCCTTTGGGAAAGTCAGATTAATCACCTTATTAAAGTTGTTTTCAATTAAGGATAAAACAAGTTTTGAAGGGACCTCGAAACCCTGTACAAGAAGGTCACCAAAGAGATACAAATAAGCCCACTTAAATGAACCAGATCAAGACCAAAGAGAGGGTTTTACCATAGGCTCCCACAACCTGGAAGGAACAAAGCAAGAAAACCCAAAACTCAACAAAAGATAAATCATTAAAGATCAACATCGTTAAGAAAGAGAGCTATCCATTCTTCCCCCTATTATGGGACCGAAGGGTCATGTCAAATGAAGAGGAGGATCTTTTTGAATTTTTACCTTTGATAGTAACCCAACCATCTTCAACCTTAGTAGCCTTATCCTGCTAACACAAAAGACCCAAAGCTGAGGACCCAACACTTAGCAAAGAAACTTCCAGTGAATCATCTAGCACCGGGCTAGCAGAGGCCACAACCATAAGTCTACAAGCAGGAGGAACCACCGATGGGATGTTTGGCTAGAAAAATGACAAACTATTAGGCAATTTGCAATTAAAAATGACAAACAACAAAAATTAAGTCTACAATAAATTTGGTTTGTAAGTTTTATGCCCATTTTCATAGGAGATAGTGATGTGATGTTTTGGATTGGGCTGATTTTGTGATAAGTATGGTCTATAAGTTTTATTTCCATTTCCATAGGTGATAGTGATTGAATAGATAGTGGTCATATGGTTATGTTTGTATATCTGATAGTGGAAACTTCAATCTGATTGAATATTTTTGGGATGCCATTGTCAATGTCATTTCATATCTATTTTTGTAGAATTCTATATTAACTTCTTTCTAATATAAATCTATTTTGGCTTCTGCCTTTTATGAATTAAAAAAAGGTCATTTGATATCAAAATAGATTTTGTTTAGCTTTGTATTATCTAGGTTTTTCAATTATTTAGTATTTGATATTTTGAATTTATGAAGAAATTAGTTGTATATTGTTGATATAATTTTTGTATTGTAAGTCTTCAAGTTTTTATTTGTTGGTTTCTATAAAATTAAATATTCATGATATATTATATAAAATATTTAATTGTGTATTTGAGGGACTATCATCATTTTAACAATATGGATTTTTTTGTATTGGTTTTTCTTTTACTCATAATGATCTCATTTTTTTACGCATCCATGTGTGTGATTAGGAAATTCTTTCTAGTTTTTATTTAACCTCACCTAAGAGCTTTAGTATTTGGGTTGGTTCTAATTATGTAAAGTAAATTGGAGATGCGATGGAATTGAGGGTTTTGTTTGGTAAGTGTGATTTCATTGCGTACAATTGTAGGGATTTATTTTTTAAGTCTACATATTTGCTTTTGGGTATTCTTTTTATTTTATCTATTGACTTATTTGAAATCTTTAATATTGTGGTTGGTTCTGATAATGCAAATTGACGATGTGAAATGAAATTAATTCTATAAATAGATAAATTGAAGATGTGAGATGAAATTAAATCTATAAATAAATAAAGTAAAGATATGAGATGAAATTAATTCTATAAGTGAACTTCTTATTAGTCCTAACATTATAAGATAAATTTGCAAATACTAGTTGAAAAAAATAAAATGAAATTAAATAATGAATGCATGAACAACATCTAATACTCTTAGTATTAGATGTTTACAAATTCTATTAGTTTTAGTTGTTTAATGTTCTTTCTATAACTATTTGTAGTGACATTTGGTGGGCTTTCTCTCCAAGCCTTTGTTTTCTTTTTTGTTGATGGTTTTCAATTGATCTATAATGGGTTCTAGCCCTTCCCCACTTAATATAATAAAAAAATAATTGTGACAACTTATTTAAACAATTAAAAAATTAAAATTTATATATACTAAATAAGATTGAATTAAATATGAAAGAGTAAAAAGGCACGAATGAAGAATTTGAGAAATCAATAATAAATATTAAAGAAAGATGAATTATAATTTTTATTGAGAATCTTTCAGATGTAAGTATTATAAGTTCATATGCACATAAGATCACCCTCATTTTTCAAACTGCCTATGAAAATTAAGACAAGGGAAACAATATTATTAATCATCTTCAAATTAAAAAGAAACCATAAAATACATTATCTTGTATTCATAATAATCTTAATAAATCATGGAGATGCCTAAAATATGAAGAAATATAAATGACCACTAATTCCATATATATGTAAAAAAATTACATACATCAAAATAAAACCAAATTTAAAACAATTGATATGTAAAGAATATTTAGATATAGAATAGTACTTTCAAGAATAACTTAAAAGACCAATCTTCATTTACATGTCATAAGCACATGATAGAAAAGATTGCACCAACTTTGGACAGAGTACTCTTGCCGTTAGTAGGTACACAAAATTTTCTTCAGCTTCTGATTGCTCTTTCATTTTGCTTTTTGATTCCTGTATGAAAATATGAACCCTGGTCATGCATCTATATTACCCTGTATTTTGTTGAAACTATTGCCTCGTCTAAGTATTTTTGGTGTACGTTATCTCTGAAATGTAGTGTAATCCTATAAGTAGTTTTTGTTGGGTGGCTTTCGTTAGTGTTCCCCATGTCCTAAAGTGATTTGAGTTTTGAATGATCATGGATGATATGAAACCATGCAAACTCTTATGGATTAATTTTATACTAGACCAAGTGCGTATGTTCATGCTAGAAGAATATCTTTCCCACCATCAATGTGATGTAGTGTGTCCTGTGCTATGGTCTTATTCCCATGCCCTTCCTTAATTGCACTGAGATGAAATGTATACGCTTAATCTCATTGATGTCGTTACCATTCTTTATTTTCATTGTGTTTTGTATTTATTTTTTTCCATTTTTTAATTAATTTAGTTTTTCATTGTCTCAAATTAAGTCTAATTGGAAAACTATTTAGAGA
Source organism: Chamaecyparis obtusa (assembly GCA_027943335.1). Classification (NCBI taxonomy): domain Eukaryota; kingdom Viridiplantae; phylum Streptophyta; class Pinopsida; order Cupressales; family Cupressaceae; genus Chamaecyparis; species Chamaecyparis obtusa. Next base: position 804,602 of record BSBK01001309.1, on the reverse strand, counting down.
CTAAACCAATTCCATTTAGAAAGTGAAAAATATATTAGATTTATTTTGATTGCTCAATGTTACAGTCTAAATGCCGAACCATGGACTCCACCTGCTTGGATGGGTGTTCACCCCAAACAGATTCTATATGTAACATGGGGGGGGGTTGAGAATAGTAGGGCCCCTATTATTCTATTCTTCATGTTATGTATAGAATCTGGTGCGGCCCTTTTAGATTATTGCGCGGGCAACGAAACCGGGTTAGGCTATCGGCCGTTCAGCCGCATCTAGATTATATTTTTTTATAGATTTTCTGTCAATTTTTCCTCACATGAAAACTAAGAGCTCACCCAATAACAATTTAAAGAGAAACTCTGATTTGTTATATAAGATATTAGATGATGATTTATTGATGGTCTAAATGGACCATTTTCTATCATGAAAGATAAGAGTTCTAATAGATTATTATTCATAAAATATATAAAATATATAAATTATGAAATTGAATTTAATTAAAATTATATTGCAATAAAGAAATAAAGGGAAGGAAAATTTTAAAAATTAAATGGACACTTTTGTAGTAACACTAATTTGGTCAACAAAGTAATAATTAGAAGGAAGATAGATACAAGGAATTAGTTAAAATTGTGATTTAATTATAATGATATAAATATTAACAAGAAGTATGAAAAAAAATATTGTAAATGTTATTTCAATCTAATTAGCTTGCTTCTTATTCAATTTTAAACTAAAATAAAGTAAATGAAAGGGGTAATTATTCAATTTTAGAACATTGTCAAAGCAAAACCTTTGGTCAAAATTTAACAAAGATCAAACATTTCTTAAGTATCTTTTATCCTAATAAGAGCTATAAATGTTTGGAAAGAGTTATACAACCTATTGAAATGAAAAACTAATCAACCTCTAATCTCATAGTAAGGAGAACATTTTCAACAAAATGATCCTTGATTTGATGCTCAATTGAACACATTTGAAAAATATAATATATCCAATGAATACGACAATTGGTCTTAATGCAAAGAGTGTGTGAGAAAAATCTAAAATATACCAAAAGAGCCCACAAATTATGAAACTACAATTTAGTATAATCTATAGGTTGGATGATCCATCTTAATAAATGAAGATGTATATTGTAGTAATGTTGAAGTTTCAAGGAATAATATTCTTTAGTCTCTAACCATTTGGACCATATGTATGCTCTACGGATCTCATCTTTGGTACCTTTATTTATTTCTTTTGTAGAAAGACTCAATACATCAATTAAAAAATTATTTTGAGGAATCTTGTCCATGTTAATGCCTGCAAGGCCTAGCAAAGAAAAAAATCTTTACATGCTAGAATATATCATGTGTAATGTTAGTGGTATAGAGAATTTAAAATGCTTGATATACATATTAATAAAATATCCAAAGAAATGACCATTCATTTAATTTTATGTATCATAGTTACCACTTAGAAAGTCACAAAAATAACGAATGTGGTAGCAACAAATTTAGGGAGAATGATGTGTCAAGCAATTGAATTGTTAGCATGAAGATGTTTTTATAAATTATGTGTACTCTTCTAAATTAGTTTTTGTTATTTTTGCTAAGCTAAGACCCCCAAATTTTCACCCCATAAATAAGAACGTGCATCAAGTAAGTAAAAGTAGCAATCTTAGTTTAAATATCATGAAATTAAATATTTTTAAATTATCTATTTATAGGTTATTTATTTATTGTTTAGACATATTATATTTTAAGATTTGATGTTTTTATTTGGAATCAAGTTAATTAACTAAGCTTATGTGAACAATTAATAAGATGCACCAAAGCTAATATTTTATTGCATATATTTATATTAAGTAGATCTTATATCAAATTATCTAAGAAAATATATTTTAAAAGATGAAAAAATGAGTCAATAACTTGTAATTAACTCATGTATTTTTTGGTATGTTTATGTGATCATTTTTCAATTTTTAGTATGACTTATTATAAAGAATGACTTTTTAATAGTGAAATTTGCATACCCATACTATTTCTCATTTGGTTTGTCATCTATTTTAAAGAGGTTAAGAGGATAAAGTGTGTTAAGATTTTCATCTTTAATTTATTTTGTAAGTGTGTCCATTTTTTGTCAAAAAAACTAACATGGGGCACTGTGGGTATAGTTTTTTATTCATTCATCAAAGTTTGAAACAAATTACATTTATATAAACTAGAATCCATTTTACAAATGTTGAATTTTTTAAATTCTCATTTTTTATTTAATTTTCAATAATTTCATAGGGGAGTGCACTCAAATTTCTATTTTTCAGTATGTGTTCACTACAAAAATTAGTATAAAATCCAAAAAGATCATCATAAACTAATTGTGCTAGCTAATTTCTCACTTGAGTGATTTTTCAAACACTTAAAAAGTTAACATTTAGTGGGAGCACTCTAGAAGCTATGTTATATTTCTTTTTAAAAACTAAGACTAGTTTGTGTGCTATCTCTTTTGTAAATCCTTAATCTGAACCATTTAAATAAATTGCATTTTAGAAAGTATCTTACAAGTCTTACTCTTGTTGCATTGTCAAATATTGAGCATAACAACCTTCATTTCCTCATCAAAGATCATACTTTGTTGATTTTAGAAATAAAGTGGCATCTTAAAAGGCCCTTTTGGTCCCCTTAGATATATATTTAGAGGATGAATCTACAACTATAGACTTGACCTAGACTTATATACTTAATCTCAAATAGAACATAAACTCATGCAAAACTTAAGACACTTCACTAATAGAGATATCACATTTTCAAAGTAGAAATAGATAAGATTCCATAAAATTCATCAACAACGTGTATTGCATGATTGTCAAGTTAAATACTCCTATACAATGCATTTTATTATTGTATATTTATACTTAATTTCATGAAAAAGTAATCCATAACTATCATTAAATTAATGTAAATTAATTTATTTATTTTTGTGCTTGGTTTAAGGAAGTCTCTTGATTGATGCACACATCAATGAATGATACAATTTTGTGCAATGTTGGGTTCATTCCCCTAGAATTTATCTATCTATATATACATACATTTGTGCATACTTAACCTCTTTAATCATATTCCCCAATATATTAACATAAACCTTTTATCCATTACTTGTTCATACAACTACTCAAATATATTAATTATCCATCTATATTTGATAATTTATCCACCCAAGGCCATTTCCATAGTTATGGGGTTCAACTATGCACAAATATTGACTTAATCTATGCATTTCAAAAACTAAAATTCATTTTCTCGTTTACATACCCACCTTATTTTTGGCATTGATGTAATGAAGTAGATATTTTGTTAAATTTGATGCTATATTCTAATATTTAAAAGAATTCATTAGATTACATTTCACATCCTCGATTGCATTTGAAAATTACAAGTTTCCTCTCATTCTAATTTGTATTAAAGGAGAAATGAGTAACATAACTTGTGGTTTGGGTGCACTAAAAGGATTAATAAATATGCATAATTCATCATAAGGCCCTTGTTTACTTTCTTGATATTTTACACACCTTTTTTGGGGGGTTGACCTAGGAGAACACAAAAAATAAGGTATTCATAGATATTATTAGTCATTATATATTGTAGAAGAGTAGAACATGTGAAGATCAACCATGTTAGAAATAGATTAGAATTGTGGATTGTACATGGTTATATATCTATATCTAGAGGGTGAAGCTACAACTATAGACTTGAACTAACCTATTGTCCAAATTTTAAATAGAATACATATTCATGCAAAAAGCATGAAAATTGAAACACATCACTTATAGAGAAGAGTAGATCATGTGAAGATTAACCATGCTAACAAAAGAGAAAAACTATGAATTGCACATGGTTATATCTAGATTTAGATGAGTAATCTATTAATATAGACTTGACCTAGACCTATTAACTTAATCTTAAATAGAACACAAATTGAATGAAAAAATTGAGAACACTAATAGAGAAAAATAGTTGTTAGAGAATAACACATATGAAGATCAATCATGCTAGTAATAGAGTAGAATTACAAACTGCACATGATTACATGCATATATTTAGAGGATGAATTCATGATAAATTGACCTAAACCTATATACTCAATCTCAAATAGAACATAAAATCATGCAAAAATTGAGATACTTCACTAATAGAGAAGATCACATATTAGTGGAAAGGAAAATGAAGATCAAACATGCTAGTAATAGAGTAGAATTGCAGATTGCATGTGCATGGTTGGATCCAAGTTTAGAGGATGAATCTTTGACTATAGACTTGACCTAGACCTATATATAACCAACCTAAAATAGAACCCAAATTAATGGAAAAATTGACAAACTTCACTAATAGAAAACTCACATTTTATAGGTATAAATAGATAAGATTCCATAATCTTCATCAACAACATGCATTGTATGATCGTAAAGCTAAATACCCCCATACATTGCATTTACTTTTTTATACATTTGTACTTAATTGCATGATACAACTAGTCCATAAATATCATTAAATTAATCTAATTTAATTTATGTTTGTATATTTGCAATTAATTGGTTTATCCAATATCACACATAGAAAAAACATATTTTCCTTACATAATAGAAGAGGTATTTTATACGTCCCACTAGTAAAATACATTTTCATGATTTGAATTTAATGGCAAAACTTAATTTATTAAAATTTTATAATTTTGACATAGAATTCAACATATACGTATCTATACACAATTTTGAAAGAACTTTAATGACAAACATAAATTTAATCTCAAACATGTTATAATCAAATATTAACTCTTTACATTAGAAATGGGTCCCCAAAATAAATTGATCAAATATCCAATTTACATCCTTTTGAAAAAGATGAAAGCATGTCTACTATGTTATGTGAAGAGTGTAAAAAGGAATGAGTCACTTTTTTTGAAAGAGCTTGACTAAATAGAAAGCATAACTTTAACCTCTAATATGTTATAATCAAATGTCAACTCTAGCAATAAAAATGGGTCCCAAATAAACGAAAGCAAACATCTAACCCACTTCCCCTCCAAAAAGATGAAAGCATGTCTTTAATGTTATTTGAAAAGTGGAGATGAGAATAAGACAAGCATTACTCACAAGAAAGGCACTATTACAAAGATATTTCAATGCATATTCTATCTGTTTGTCACAATAGATGAAATTTTAACAAATACACAATTTCAAAAGAATGTTATTAGTAAATATAACTTTTATCTCAGACATGATATAATCAATTGTTAACTCTTTATATTAGAAACGGGTCACCCAAATAAATGAAGCAAACATCCAAACTACTTCCTCTTGGAAAAGATGAAAGCAAGTCTACAATATTGTGTGAAGAATGAGACATTCACTTTCTAAAGAAAATAACAAATACAACTTTAAATCTTAAGCATGTCATACTCAAATGTTGTATTCTTGTCAATAGGCCTTGTTCTGTTGGTGAAGTTGAATCACTCAAAATGAGTCGACCACAGATCAAGTTTGTTGAGTGTAAGACTCCGACATCCTAAGAAATGAAGCTGAGATAATGTTCCGAACAAATTTAATAGGATAGATACCCCTCAGTCTTTAACTCTTAGCTGAATCGATTTCAGCTTATAGACTCATGCTCTATATGATATAACTAAACCATTTTGTAAAATCTCCTACTAAACAGTGTACTCACATACTTTACACTTCTACTAGAATGCCACGCTTATAGTCTAAACCTCCATTAAAACAACATATGACGCACTTCCTCTCGAGAAAGATGAAAGGCTGTGTACAACGTTATGTCGTCAGTGGAGAAGAGAATGAGACAGCCATTGCACAGAAGTGGGCCGGCACTGTTACAAAGGTATTTCAACCCCTATCTTACATATCTCCATCGCAATAGATGTAGAAGAATCTTTGTGTAGGACCGAGTGTGTACCAGAGACTCAACTAACATGTCTGCTCAAATCCACATGTCATTTCCCCGTCTTGCAGGCGGCCACGATTGTTGAGAAGTAGTCAGACATTCTCAAATTCAAAGAACTGTTGTTAAGATGATGCAGATGAAATAATTGTCTTCAAAACGGTTGGTGGGTAAATGTCTTGGGACCTCAAGAGTCAAGATCACTGTTAAGCTGTTGGAGATGAAAATTACGTCTCAGAAACAATACTAAGGTTTTCCTTGGGTACGATTATGGGTCCGGTAAGGTAGATGGTAAGATTATGTCATAGAATATCAATTTCACTGTCTACTTAGGGTTTCTTATGAGTTGATTCAAAAATTTCTGCGTACTTTATTATAAGTAATAATCAAATAAGGAAAGTTATTTTGGTATACGATGTTAGGTTTGATCATTTTTGTTTGATTAGATTGATTTTCCATTTTACAATGTTGAGTTTGTACCTGTTTTTTAAGAATAGAAAATATTAAGATTTCCTTTCTGTACAATTCTGAATCTGGTAAGGTAAATATAATATCATGTCATTGTACATAGAATATCAATTTCATTGTCTATCTAATGTGTCTTATGAGTAGACTCAAAAAATTCTATACAATTTTATGAAAGTAATACAGGAGATTGTGATTCTATTAAGAAGGAAAGCTTGTTTAGTCTATGATATTAGATTTGGTCATTTTTGTTTGATTACATTAATTTACGTTTTTTATAATGTTGGGTTAGAATTTTAATTTTAAATAGTAATTGAATATTATGTATAGATACAATACTAGCATTTCCTTTGCATACAATTATGAGTAAGGTGAGGTAGATGGTAATATTATATCATTGTACATCGAATATCAAGTTCATTACCTACCTAAAATTTCTCACGAGTTTGACTCAAAACATTCTACACAATTTTATTAAAGTAATGAGGGAGAATGTGATAAATAAGGATAGCTAGTTTAGTCTATGATGTTAGGTTTGGCCATTTTTGTTTGATTAGATTGGTTTTCTTTTTACAACATTGAGTTAGTTTTTCTTGAATACGACATTTTAAAAAAGAGCAAGTGAATATAAATTGTAAAATAAAGATGTAGTTATTAGTGTAATATTTACATCTAACTATTTTTGAGAGTGTATTCGCCATTGTACATGGAACATCAATTTCATTGTCTACCTAACATTTGTTATAAGTCGATTCAAATTTTTTTCCAAATTTTAACAAAGTAATGAGGGAGGTTGTAAAAAGGAAAGTTTCTTTGATCTATGGTATTGGGTTTGGTCATTTTTGTTTGAGTAGGTTGGTTTTCTTTCTACAATGCTGAGTTAGTTTTTCTTGACGAAGACATTTGTAAAAAGTGGCAAGTGAATAAACCTATAAAAATATATATATTTGTTAGAATAGTGTGATATTTACTTCTAATAATTTTTGAGAGGGTATTTGCCATTTCATGTAGGATATCAATTTCATGGTCTACGTAATGTTTCTTATGAGTTGATTCAAAAAGTTCTAAACAATTTTTTCATAGTGATGACAAAGATTATGATATTTCAAATAAGGAAAGCTTGTTTGGTCTACGATATTGGGTTTGGTCATTTTTGTTTGATTAGTTTGGTTTTCCTTTTACAATGGTGAGTTAGTTTTTCTTGAGTAAGACATTTTTTTTATAAAAATAAAAAAGTGAATTTAAATTATAAAATAAAAGTGCACTCGTTAGAATAGTGTGATATTTACTTCTAATCATTTTTGAAAGGGTATTTGTCGTTGCATATAGAATATCAATTTTCATTGCCTACCTAATGTTGCTTAAGAGTTGTTTTAGAAAATCTTGCACAATGTTATCAAAATAATGAAGGAGATTATGATATTTCAATAATTCAATTTTTTTTTGTCTATTATATTGGGTATGGCCCTTTTTGTTTGATTATATAGGTTTTCTTTTTACAATGTTGAGTTATCTTTTCTCGAATAAGACATTTTTTAAATAGAAAGTGAAGATAAATTATATTAAAAAATGTATTTGTTAGACTAATGTGATATTTTCTAGTAATTAACTTAGATAGGGTATATGATGTATTTTTAGGTTGACAAGAGAAATATTATTTAATAATTGTCCAATTTGATTTGGATGCCATGAAAATAACATTCATGAACAAGGTATAACATGACTATACATTTATAAATGGATGTATTTACACTGAATTCTTGTTAATAGGCACTAAAGAAGAATGTGCAACAACTCCCTTATGCTTGACAGGTCCCACTTGAGATATTGGTGTCATTTTGTTGTGGCATCCTTGGGAGTGGTCTTTGCAAAATTAAATGAGTTCAAAGATGATTTTAGAAATGGTTTTTTATTTATAGATGCATTGATTGAGCACGTGGAATGTTAGGTTTTAAATCATACCATGGACTTGGTGGTATGTCGTCTTAGGAATCCACATGCATGGTTTCTTCTCAACTCTTCTCTATAAATTGTATGCCATGGATAAATATTCCATTGGTTATTTGCATGTGCATAGGTGTAGTAACAATGTTATTTCATTAACAGTAGAAGTGTTTTAAATACACATACTCTTGTATTAAAGATTAAAATACATACTTGTGTTCTATTTGATGATGGACATTTTTAATAATATTTATCCATGCATATGTAATGTTATAGGTCATATTCTTATGGGTTGTTAATTTTTATTTTATTGTTTCATATTTCCACATTTAATCTCATAAAAGTTAATCCAATGTTGCATTAATAAGTTCTATATTTGCATACTCTTTGATGAACTTACACTTATAGATTAGTTCTTTTTGTTTTAACAATATTGTTATAAAAAGATTGGTTTTGTTGCAAAGGAGATGTATTTCTTGTAGTGTTCAATTTTTTACTATGGTGGTCCATTTTTTGACTTGCATGGTTTAGTAGATTTTGAAGTGATCATAACATTGGTTATAGTAGGGATTATTGGAGGCACGCATACCATATTAGAGGTTGCGATGGATTTGTATTCATTGGTTTTGAGTCCTAGAGAAGATACCGCTAGATGGAGATCAATTTTCATCATGACTATTCATGTTAGCTAGCACATTTATATTAGGATATGCACCAAGTTGTCTATAGGGGTTTTTCCATGATGGCTTGTGGCATGAATCTATTATACACATGGGTGTAGGATCATATAACTATTTGTTGAAATTTCCAACACAAGCACTTGCAAGGATCAAACAAAAAAACAAAATCACCTTCCATAAGGAGAGTAGAAAGGAAACAATTTCTATATTTCAGTGTAGTGAGTACAAGATAAATTACTTGATGAATTTATTAATAAAAAATCATCTCTTAAAATATAGTGAAAGGGTAGGTAAAGATAGATAAGAAATCTAGAGCATGATATGCAAACTAGATTTAAAAAATTAAACTAGAGTCCAATTGTATTAAACTAAAGTAAATTAGGATCAAATAAGTAAACATAATCTAGGCATCTATATGCAAGAATGTGCTAAGATATGCATGAGAATATTATTTAATCACGCACACAATAGTTATCTGCAACAATACCAAATGTGCATGATGCAACAAAACTATGTATGAAGAAACATAAATGCATGATATGATACCCCCTTAAGTGAAACTTAGGGAGAAAAAAGATTTTTGGAGCCTTTTCTTACATATCACTACATGGAAAAATTCCTATGACTCTCTATAACCCAACTTCCACATCTGGCAAGAAAAGATCTAACTTATTGAGGATAAGATCCTCCTTCACTTTAAGCTCCATAGGCTTAGGTGGGTGTACCTTCTTGATTTACCTTTCCTCAACAAATCACATAGTGGATATGTGACTTCTTAACACAAATATTTATCATTTAGTACACAAAACTGAAAGTAAAAGATTGAATTAATTATAAGGATTTTCATGCAAATTCTAGAACTTGACCAATGCTAAAATACCAAGGTATAGAGTCTAAGAGAACATACATCCACTACAACATATCATTGAAAAACATCCCAAACCCATGAAAGATAACTATGCCTTACATAGAACCTCCAACACTTCTCTACAAGATCATCAGATTCATATGTATTTCCTAAAACCCTCTAAAATCATTTTCAGGATTTACACTTCCCTTGAAAGCAACCTAAAAATTATTTCACAATCTACCTTATAAATTGATGATTCAAAAATGCTTTAAAATCCTAATTCATATGAATTCAAATAAAACATATGAAGATAATCACATATCAAAGAGAGGATCAAACTCTATTTTTTATTGATATATTTTTCTTCAGTACATTAAGAAAAACTGAGTACACTGAAATTAGAGAAAAAAGGTCTAAGACCAAAGTTGCATTCTTTTTTACTCTAATCCTCCTTTATAATTGTTTCAACTTGCAATATATATAACAAGCAATCTTGGAATCCTATTATGACTCAGGGTGCAACAAGCTACATATTGCTAGGATAAGACAAAAAATGGTTACAAAAGGAAATATCCTTTTCACACCAAAACATGCTAGAACCACTACATCTGATTAGGCCTACATTAACCTCGTATGACAACATGATGGCAGATTTATCTGGGAATATTCAGGACAACTTCAATGATTGTAATGAACAGTCTCAGTTGCTTTCAAATAACTATCCTCCTTGTGCTCAATGACCAAGCATCATGTGTCCCTCACTCTTCTACCTCCGATGGTGGGTCATCAACAACTGGCTTCCTCTTCTTCTTTATCGGGCTATCTTTCCACTTCATCACCTCTTCATCAGATGGCCAATCAAAAGACTTGATCTCATTCAATTATTTGACCACCTTGTCCCATCTAGAATCTACTATAGCTTTGGTGTCTTCTATGAAATTTACAAAACCCATCTCAACCTTGAACATGGAGTCCAAAACCTTGTTGAAAGCCTCCATGTCCAAGGTGTTATATGCAGCCAAAAATGATTCCCTTTTTTTCATCCTGGCATCAAACTCCCCACTCCATACACTCATTGCTTTCAAGTTTGAGTCATCATCATAAATAGGGGGAGCAAAGGGCTATAGTCATAAATAAATACATTTAATTTTATCTTAATTTGATTTTCTTTACCCTTGAAAAAGGAGAGAGATGAATTGATTGCATCAATAATCTCCCTTGTATAGATGTGACTATCTCAAGTAAATCAGGCTTGTATTGCTGCACAACCTCCAACTTCTCAAATAAAGATTCCATGCCTGACCATATAGTAAAAAATGGCTTTAATGTAGCCAGAGCATCTATGATGTCCTTCTCCAATTTCTACAATGTGATGTGTGAATTGTGCACAACATCAACATTTTTTTTATTTCTTACATCCTATGATGCAATATATCCATCAGGGTTGAAAGTGTAGCCTCATTCTTTTTACTATCTGATTCTTTCTGCTCCTCTGGCTCATCTACTTGTATTGGTTGTTCACTAGAAAGGGCTTCTGCAACAACACCTCGATTAGTTTGTACATCTACTGATGCATCTGTCATCTCTTTATGCTTTGTTGACTGCTTCAACTCCTTGATATTTTCTTTGGCTACATCCAACTGTTCCTGAGTATGTACACATTTTACTATCACTTCCTCATACATTTTGGCCACAATAGTCAATTGATGGTAGGTCTTTGTATATCTCTTTGAAATTTTCTCTGTTTTGGCCAAATTTAGGAAGGACAACTACTACAGGGAATAGGCAACCTTAATATCACTTGTATGCTCCAAGTTCCATATTATTCTATCATCTCTCCTATCCTACTGGATGTTTACCACATGTTGATTTTGGACAGAGGGTGCCAATGCCATAATGAAAAGGTATTCGATTTAGCATCAAATCCTGATCCTCTGACTATATCCCCAATTTCTACCACAGTCCTAAACAAGGGATATGGTTGTTTTTTGATTTGGTCTATTACAAACATTGATTGTAAATACCAGTCTGGTAGCAATAGCATGCCACTCCTACTCCCTAGCTCCCTAGCTTAATCCTTAGTAATTTGAGTAGATTTTAGATCATACTCTAGCAAAGCCTTTACAATTTGTTCCTTCTTTTCCTCTTCATCACCGTCAAAAGTGAGAGTAGATTTTAGCTCTTTTTCTTTAAGTTTATAAATTAGACTTTTGAACTTAGGGGTTTTGATGAACTGATCATCTTTCATAAACTCGTGGGCCTCCATTACCCATTCATCTAGCCTTAAATCCACTAGGAGTTCTATTTTTGATATCTTTTCTTCCTCATAAGGGATGTTAGCTCATTGTTTCCTGATTCTCTCAAAATAAGGACCATGTCCTAGGACTAGAGAATTGGCTCTACTCTTTAGAACTCTCTTCTCAGTCCTTAATTTTTTTATATCTACCATTGGGTCATGAGAAGTTGATTCCTCCTCTTTTCTATTGTCAAATTCTTCATCAGAATCAATATCAATTGCTTCCTCCTGTAATAGAACCTCCTTAAGCATCTAATCCATTAATTACTCACAGGCATCTATAATCTTATCAAAACTATCCAAATATGGAGTGTCGGGGAAAAAATTGAGGAAAGACTCATCCATTTTTTTCAATTCTTTATGTACCCTTGCCAAGTCTTACCACTTCTAGATTCTTTTAGCAATCTCATCAACATTTATCCTATTTTTGGTCAGGTCCTCATATTCCAGGAGCTCATGATCCTTCACCTTCAGAAAGAAGGTAATCATCTCCTTACATGCTTGCTTAATGAATCCCTCAGAGTCATAGTATCTTGAGACAACACAAGGAAACCTAAACTGCCTCAAAAACTCATTTATTTGATCCAGGGCCTTCTTCCCTATAGTGAAAAAATGGACTCCCGACAACCTAGGCAAGAAGGTTCCTTTCTTATGCCTCTCAAGTAGGTCTTTATTTGCTAGGGTTAATTTCTAGATGAATTCTAACTAAGATTTTCTAGGTGGCACTATTCTTGGAAAAATATGGGGTGGCTATGGGCACCCATAGACTCTAATTATTGTGAGATTTTCAAACAAATAAAAATCCCCCCAATTATGCAAAAAAGTTAAGTTATCCAGGAACTACCTAGGTCTTAGAAATATTCTAAGTCCTCCTATTAACCTCTCAATTGGGGCTCCTAACATGGTAGAAAGGGGCTAAAAAATATGATTCTGAAAACAATTAAAATTTGATAGGAGGGAAGAACTATCCCAAACTTGGGTCCATCTTTGTACTAGTTGCAAATAATCAAACTTATACTTGTATAATTATAGCTCATCCTCCATACTTTCATGGTTGTAGAAGAGGATCAAGTGCATTAGGAAGGAAAAATGCTTGAATATGATCTCAGAGGGTTGCTTAGCTGCAACTATTTTCTTCAATCCTTCATGAATTTCATTGATTATCCACTCAACATAGTCATAATCCTTGCTGACATACGGATTATGAATATCCATAGATATTTGTAGTAGGTATGCAGGCATAGTTCTGTCAGCCTTAATTTCCAACACTTTGCAAAAGCCATAGAAAGTACATTGGAAGAAATGGTGGAATTTTGTTAGATCATAGGGTGGCATCAGTTCTTCAGGAATAATCACCCTTCTTCTTTCTGCTCTAGTAGTGAACTTTGGCATGACGTTATTCTTGATAAAATTATGGAATTTCTCAAAATATTCCTTCTCTTTCTCCAATTCAATCTTGGTGCACATCACACTAGTGATGTCAAATGCCTCAACTATGCTCGCTCGATCAATTCTTACAAGCTCAAACATATCCTTCTTGCTTATTACTATAGTCATAGAATCATATTTCCTTGCTATCTCCCTCAACAGGTCTACACCCACGTATACATCTGGTCATATCAGTATTCCAAGACCCAACTCCCAATGGTTTGAGATAGGGATATCCTTGACCCTATTTTCCCAAAAAAAGTAGAAGAGAGAGGCACCAGTCATGCCAAGAGTGTCAACATTCTTACATTGGCCCCAAGAATCACACCACTAGAACTCATTTGCAAAATTTGAATTCAAAAACCCTGGGAGCATCCTAATAAACTCATCAGACAACCTACTACCCTTCTCCTTCTTAGTAAGTGACCCAGTAGTTGATTGAATCATCTTGGTATGTGTTTTTGAAACTAGCAACTATGAAAAATTATTCAACTACTACATGAAGGCTAGCTCTACAATCAAATCTCAGTACACACAAAATCTAGAAAATCACAAAAGGAAAAGTACTTGTAAATTGACATCACACATTCATTTATAGCTTTCCGAGATGATTTCATATCGTCACCTCAATGCACTATCATCATCATCGAGTAATCATCGTAATGATCTATACCTCATAAATTTATTACCAAGGTCATATACTGTAATAACTTCATCTTTTAGATATCATAATTTTAGATCACAACTGTGCATTTCAAGAGATAGATCTAGATGTCAATCAATGATTCTCTAGGACATCTCACTTTTCTTCATTTTATGTAGAAGCCTTTGCGAATCGCTAACACTTTTCTTCAAGTTTCATTAACTGTAGTGAGTTGGCGACTGAGCCAAAAAACATGCTCACTAGGTCGCCAACATTTCTTATTAACCACCATAGACCTTCACGACCTAGCAACCAAAGGATAAACATTTAACCTCTAACCTTTATCACCAACTCACTAACATTATTCTTAACCACCCAAAATTTCCATGATTTGGAGACCTATCCATTTCCTTTAACACTTTTCTTTACTCGTAGACTTGCTGATAGTTTCTTCTAACTGCTCAATGACTTCACAAGCCAACAACCAAATCTTTATTCTCCTTTAAGTGCCTACCACTTGTCACATTTTCACTTACTCACCAAGACAAATGGAATATCTACAGATTCTTTGCAAGCTAATGACCATCGTAGATCTAATCTTTTTATTATGTTGCAACATGAACACCTAGCAAAATCTTGTTAACTCGCAAAGAAAACACTTAAATCAAAAAAAGGATTCTTGAGTTAGCGATTAATATTTAAAACCTCATACCCGCTAGGTTGCCAAAGATTTCATTAACTACTACAAAGGTCTACGAGCTTGTGATGTAAGGCTAAAACATAAACTCTAGCTAGGTTGCCACAGTTAGTTAAAAGTCTATTAGATAGTCTGTGACCTAGCGATAAAGGCTTCCACATAAACACTCGTGCACTCACAATGGTTAACATAAGATCTTTTAAATTGCTCGCGAGCTAGTGACCAAAGATTAAACCTAAACAATCGCCCACTTACAGAGGTTAACTTAACATTCATGATGGAGACCATGAGCTAGCGACTGGCATTTTAGACAGATGGCAAGTTAGCGACTAAGAAAAAAGGTAACTTCACTTAAAATTAGACTTATCCACTTTAAAAAAGACACGCGTTCAAGACTAAAGGGCGGGAAGGAAGTTTAAAACTAAATGAAAACCACCAAGGGAAAATTGAAAACTAGAATCAGAACTTAACATGGAAATTTTAGGATCAAATATTATTCAAAAATAATTCTAGCATTCCAATAGGACCTATCCATAAGGATTCAAAAATTTTATTCTTTCCTTTATCCTCCTCTCTAGCATTCCATTGGAGCACCATGTCATCAAGATGAAACTTCCTTTTACTGTCTCTTCTATCAAACAAATATTTCATCTTTTGTTGGGCTTTCAAATTTTTCTTATGTCCCTCTCCTTTAATTTCCTCCAATTCTACAAGTTGCACCATTCTATCCTTCATAGCATCATTTGTATCCATTTCCTCATCATTGATAAACCTATACACAAGAAGAAATTTATTTAATGGTAATCTTTCTTGAAGGCCATACACTAGTTCAAAAGGGGATCTTCCAGTATCTTTTTTCAGAGTAACTCTTTCAGCCCACAAAGCCATCTTTAACTTTGAATGCTAGGCTCTTTTGTTATTCTCTAAGGTTTTCTTCAAAATTTGTAGAATACTATTATTACTGGATTGTGCTTGTCCATTTCTTTGTGGATGATAAGGAGAAGAATAAGATATGACACTCCCATTTTCATCACAAAAATGTTTGAATTTTCTATATCTGAAGCACATGGCATTGTCCATCATCAACTTAACAGGGACACCAAATTTGGTGAGTATGTTATCCATTAAAAAATCAATTACAACCTTGCTAGTTGCCTTCTTGGTAAAAAATGCTTCAATCCATTTTGTGAAATAATTTGTGGCTACAAAAATCCAGCTGTGTCCACCACTAGATTTATCTATGAATTATCCAATGAAGTCCATTCCCCACATAGAAATAGGCATTTTAGCTACCACTGGATTCAACAATAGAGCACCTAAATATTTCAACTTAGAAGAAAACTTCTGAGATGATTCAAATTTCTGCACAAACTTAAATGTGTCCTTAAATAAACAGGGCTAATGATAACCAACCCTTAAGATCTTGTGAGTAGTTGTTCTGGCTGAATAATGTCATCCACAAACCCCATCATGCATTTCTTTTAGGACCTTATTAGCTTTCCATTCATCTGAGCACAAAAAAAACACACCATCTCTATTTTTCCAATACAAATCACCCTGTATCAGTGTGTAATTTTGGGCTTGTAGCCTGAGAGTTCTCTTTTGATTATCAGTCATATTCTCAGGGCATTTGGAATTCTTAATAAAATAAGTAATGTTAGAATACCAAGGCTATAATTCAATGCTAGTGACTAATTGATTCTATACTCCAACATTATTGACTTGGACCAAATCCATATTGTCCTCTATCATAAGATTTGCTAAGCCTAGTCCTTGAACCAACTTTGTAATATGGATTTCCAAATTAAACTATTGAACCCTATTGCCAATAACCTCTGTCTGGGTAAGAATGTCCTTGACTATTGCATGAGGAACATATGCAATTGCCTCAACACAAACCAAATAGGCTCTGAATTCTTTGACTGCCTAGTTAACCAATGCATATGCCTTCTTTTCCATTATTTCATAGTTCAGTTCTGCTGCTTGTAGGGACTTAATGAAAAATGCAATAGGGTATTCATATCCCTCCTCATCCTTTTGCAAAAATATAGTTACAATTGTATGTGTGTCATCTTAAAATGGAAGCACTTCCATGTTAAGAGAATTTATCCCTCTGAGTAAGTGGTTTAGGGTCATGATTGGCATCTTTGCATTCTCCCTTGTCTTCCACTTCTTCTTTGCACTTGATTTCTTTATTCTAGGTGAAATTAGGGTTAAGGTCTTAAGGACTTTCCTGATTTTCTCTCTTCCATGGCTCCATTTTCTAGGTAGGATTCAGAAATGAGACCTCCTAGTCCTTCATCATATCATTTAGAGGATTTTCTATCTATTCCAAACATTGGGTCCTGTTCAGACATCAATTTCTAAGTTTCTAGCATCTCTGGGATCTCTATTGCAGAACCTGACAAAGTTAGGGTTTGAGGTCAAAGTTGACCTCGACCCTGACTAGGTCAGGGTCAACCTCAACCCTGACTAGGTCAGGGTCAACCTCAGCCTTGACCTCTTCCCGCCAAGATTTCAAACTCTCATTTGTCGGTAATTTAGCTTTCAGAATAATTATTTCCCACTTCCGGGTCGGCTGTTTCGGGCTCTGAAATGGTAAATCCTTTCATTGTATTTAATCAAGGTATATTTTCTAAAGGTGAGGACCTAATTGGGATTTAATTCTCCAAGGTGGCCCATCTAGAGGAGTGTGCCCTAGATCACTATAAAAGGAGGCCTTTCTCTCTCATTTTCACATCAAGTTTTCATATCTCATCTCAAGCAATCAAGCTCTCAAGTTCTCAAGGTGATCAAGCAAGCATTCATTCAAGAATTCAAGTCTTCTTCTTCATCCAAGTTCTCCATTGCAGATCAAGGATTTAAGCATTCAAGCTATTGAAGGGATTTGGCTCAAGCATTCAAGATCTATCATTCAAACCATAGATCTAGCCACCATGGTGGTGTGATCTTCCTTCAAGATCCTTTGTTCATCTTCAAGATCCATATCATTGTTTCCTCAAGGTGGATTTCAAGCATACAATCATGGAGGTTTGATAATGTTATGTTCAAGCTTTCATATCAATATATCTTATTACATTCCAAATACATTAGCATATCTATTGAATTGCATAGCTTCATTGTTAGATTCATTTCTACTACTTGCTAGCATTCTCCTATTTCAATTTCAATATTAAGGTTGATTCCAAACTGGGGTTTGACCAAGGCAAACCCCCCAAACAAACAACAAAACCATTTTTCTTGCAGGTACAAGTGTGAAATCTCAGATTTGAGAGTGAATTCGGATACCCTTTTCGACAATCTTTCAAGATCTGTGAACAGAATCTGAATTGGACTTCAAATAAATAATGTGGTATTTGACCTTTTAAAAGGTCAAAGTCGACCTATGTGAATTTGGAGAAAAGATTTTTGGGTTTTGTCTGCCTTGAAATTTCCAGTTCAAAATAGGTGATGAAATCTTTAGAAAGTTCATTCAGAAGCTAGAATTCAACATTTTCTAGATCTGCCCTAATTCAAGCTTAGTATTTGCACTTCAATTATTTTAGATTTCAAGCTTAATCCAACTATAGGGAAGTATAGGGTTTCTCTCTCTCTCTCTCTTTCATACTCTTCATAGATTGATTCGATTGTGTATTAACCTCTTGGTTGATCAAATTAGATCTCTCTTTTGGGAATTTGGATTTAGGAGTGAATCTTGCATTTTCCCCACACACACATACATAAATAGTGGTGATTCCAAATTACCACCATTCAGTATGAAATGATGCAAAGGGAAAACATGAGAAGGGCTTAGTATAATTAGGAGACCTGAGAATAGGTGCCTCATGAATTACTTTCTTTATCTTTTCAAAAGAACCCTGTGCTTCTTCATCCCACTCAAACTTTTCATTCTTCTTCAAGAGTTTAATTATTGGATTCACAACTTCTGCAAAGTTTGCAATGAATCTCCTCACAAAATTAATCTTTCCTAAGAAAGATTGCACCCCCTTGATATTTTTTGGAGCAGTGACCTTTTGGATAGCTTCTACTCTTTCTAGGTCAATTCTAACTCCTTTTTGTGACACAATATGTTGTAATAACTTTCCTTCTGCTATTGCAAATTCACATTTTCTAGGATTCAGAGATAGACCATACTCTAAGGATTTATTAAAAATTCTTTCCAAGTGACCACAATGGTCTTCTGCCTACTTGGAATATGTAGTTAGATCATCTTGATAAAATAACCATAAAAATATTAATAAATTCTTTAAATGAAACATCCATAACTCTTTGGAATGTTTCTCCTGCATTCGTGAGACCAAAAGACATCCTAACATAAACATAAGTCCCCCATGGAGTAGTAAAGGGAGTCTTAAATTGCGTTGTTTCTTTTACTAATACCTGGTTGTAACCCAGGAATCAATCCATCATTAACAAAAAATCACAACTGGTAACTTTATGCAACAATTCCTCCATGTTAGCCAAAGAGTAGTTGTCTTTTAGAGATGCAACATTCAAATTTCAGAAATCTACACAAAGCCCTATGTCACCATTTTTCTTCCTGACTGGGACCAAGTTGGAAACCCGGGTTGAATGTCTAATGGGTTGAATTATCCTTGCATCTCTCATTTTTATCAGTTCTTGTTGAATTTTGGGGTCTAACAATAGATTAATTGGTCTTTTATTTTGTTTGAAAGGCTCGGTATCTAATTTCAATGGGATCTCATGTTGGAATAAATCCTCCCTATAGGATTTTAGGTCCTCATATGACCATGCAAACACATGTTTTAGTTTTCTCAGTAGTTTTATTAAATTTTATCTAACATGGGAATCTAACTTCTTTCCAATATACACCAACTATGGTGACGTTTTTGATGAGCTACAACTGATTTGGAACCTAATTGAAGATCAGTGATTAGAGATCACTGAGTTTCTAATTAGATATGTAAGATGATTAAATCAGTAATATGTTGTCATTGATGTCAACTAGTTTTGACAACACTTATCTAGTAAGTTACAATACCTAAACATCTGTAGAAAGGAGAAAAAAAGATGAAGAACATATATATCTACATTGAGGAAGATGGATATGATAGATGAGGATAAGGAATACATTGGGTAACTTATTGATGAGTCTATGACCTTATGTTATTGACTTGATTATGTTGCATTCATCTATGATGAAGAAAAGAGCAAAATGACACAAGGCAATGTGGTCGGTTAATGAAGCATTCCAGTATACACCAAGCAGTGTAGTGTATACCGAGAATAGTATAAACTGAGCTTGTGTTCACCGACGCATTTCTTTGTTAATCGAGCTGGAACAAAAGAACTAAATGATCAGTTTAGCAGATGGAAGTTGATGAGTTGTAAAGTGTATGTTCACGAGGTGGAAATATAAAGTTTGTTACGAAGATCAATGGCTAATAAAATTCAAGGAAGATCTAAAGGATGGAAACAAAACATGTTACTGACACATCAGACGAGAAAGGTTTAAGCAGCAAAATGAACGAAGGAGATTAAGCAGCAAAATCTTATGGATAAGAAGAAAATGATTTACATGTCTATTTAAGAGACTAGGGTTTCATTTATGAAATGGATGCTAGAAGAAGGGAGACTGTAGAAATATCGCGTGAACAAGCTTCATGCATGCCTGATTAGACTAGTTAAGGAGAACTGAATTGAAGAGATTACTGAGCATTAGAAAGCTATTACTGAGACACAGTAAGTTATTGATTATTGTTGAAATAGAATTGATATATTAATCAGAGGATTTGAATGAGCATAATATAGATCTGAATATCTACAATTGAAGTTGTATTGTAATTAGATCACCTATTGTTACAGTTTAACCATTATAATTAGATAAATCTCTTAACTGAGTGGACTTGAAAGTCTTGTAATGTCATTCATAGAATGTACATTTGTTATCCTGTCAAACCCATAGTGAATGTTGGTTGGACAATAACTATTGGTCTAAAACCCTCTAACAAGGTCATAGCTTACAGTGTATTTTGTAACCTTTAACAGGGTTGAGTCTTCACCGACCTCACTTCAAAAGAGTGAACAATTTTTGGGTTGCCGGTCCCAGGCATTTTTTCCCTTAACAAGGTTTCCACGTTAAACCTTTTGTGTTATGTGTTCATTGTGGTGATTGTTGATTGTCATACTTTACATATTGCATATTGGATTTGATCGGTAATCATTATAAGTTATTAACTGGTAATCAGTAAAAGCACATACATAATAGTATTTTATTTTACCAAGTTGCAGAAGTTTAAGTAAATTTTTTTTGGTTATACATTTTGAATTGGGACTATGGATAATTGATTCACCCCCCTCTCAATTATTCTAACAATTGGTATCAAAGCATAGGTTTGTTGGAACGGAGTTTTAAGGACTTCAGCACAAAGATCTCAAAATGTATAAGAGGGAAGTGCCAAAGCTAAACAAGGATAACCTCACAATATGGAAAAGAAGGATGAAGCTACATATATATGGAATGGAGAATTATGCTCTCACTCTAATGTGGAATGGCTACATTGCCCCGCCCACTAGACCTTTCACCCTTGATCAGTTAAGAGACATGAGCATAATGTCACTATGATGGATATTGCTGCTGTAATACCCCAAAAATGGGCTAAAGGTTCATTAATCTCCTATATCGACATATCGAATGAAATTGACGTCAAAGTCCTAACCTAAGGCACATCTGCACATTATCGAATCATAATTGATTATCCTAAATTCTGCATTAGGGAATATTCCTTATTCCTATTTATCCTAATTATCTTTAATTTAATGATTATTTGGCGATAAATCCTATTTATCCTAAAGTTTGATTAATTGAATATTCTGAATATTTAATTAATTAGATTTAATACTGCCACTTAATTATTTAATTGGATTTAATTCTATTTATTCCTAAATTGTATTATTTCATTTTGACAATAAATCAAATATCCTATGACTAATTGATTAAATTCTTATTTAATTAATTAAAGTCAATTGTCAAATTTAATAATATATTTTTTGAATAAAAGTTTGATTTAATAATTGATTAACCCATAAATCAATTATTTTATTTTTAAAATTAGTTAAGTTGAGGATAAATCACTTTATTTATTTAATTAATTCATAATTAATTATGCACATCCAAAAAAATAGTTAAACTTTAAATCAGAAAATCAATTCAAGTTGTTTTAAAAATAAACTCAACCCTCTTTTGATTTGAAAGTTGATCTCAACTTCTAATTTAAATCAAAAAGTTGATTTGCATGATTTTTGTGAGTTAATTTATGTCTTAATTCTTGATAACTCAAAAATCAACCTGAGTTTATCAAGAGTGATTTATGGCTTTTTCCATGCACCTCCAAAGTCCTGGATTTCTATAAATTAAGGCCTCAGCTCTTCATTTAGGATCCATCCACGAATTGCACCCTCACACTGGCGAATTGGTGATCGAAGAATCAATCTTTGCAAATCCAAGTTGTTGTGAGATTTTCATTGTTTTAAGCATTCATATCATTTAGCATATCATTGTTTCGATTAATTGCATGTCATATCTATTTTTCATATAGAATAGATTCATATCAATTTATTTCATCTTAGAAAATCCAAAAATATAGATTAATTTGCATTCATCTTATATCTAGATTCTATATTCAAATCCTTCATTTAGATGTTATCAAGGTCAATAATCTCGGTCCAATCTGAGAATACATACTCACATCTACTGGAAGGCAGTAAATTGCCTGGTTAGATTAGTTTCCATTTTGCTGCACGATTTTGATTTCTGCTAACCTCTAATGTTTTACTGAAGTGTTGTGTCTACAGCTAGGTACAAAATCCACACACACATTTTTGGCACCCACCGTGGGGCCTTGAAACGGGTTTCCATTCAATTTCTATCAATTTCTATCATCTTCTTGTCATTTTCTATTCCAAGCTGTGATTTTTAATTTCTGTCCATACAATTTTCATATGAGTTTTGTCAGAAACTCATATCAGGAGGTACCCACTATCGTACGATAGTTGATTTGATCGAGGATCATACCATCAGAAACAAAGTGTCATTTGGAAGCTCTTTTGTTGTATGATATGATACCCATTGCCATACGAGTTTCTAGATTGTCGTCTGGTAGGTGACCCACTGTCGTATGAGTTTTAGTGCTAGGTTTCAATTGTCATTTTACTTTTTCAATCAGTTTTCCAAATTTGATTTCTAGATTTGGACTGATAGCTAACATTAACAATTGAAATTTGTTGTTTCTGATTGATTTCTGCTAATTTTGATTGGGAAAAAATGTGAGAATTGCTAAAAATAGGTAAGACTCTACTAAGCGCATTGTGAGGAATTTAGGTAATCTTCTCAGCTGATAGCATTTTGATTTGGATCAAAAATAACTCTTGTGTGTCAAGCTTGTGTGACCTTTATTGCTTTCATATCACAGATTTCATTTTGGGCTATAAAAATGAACATAGATTTTCTTTTCAACATCTTTGTTACACATAGTAAATAGGCCCTATGAACACTATTCATGGTTCTTGAGAGAGTGGGTTTCCAGCGAAACTCTTCTCAACAAAGGAACCCTTGTAGGTAGGGAGGTTACTAAGAGCGTGTCACGTTCTACTAGATTTGTGCATCTTTAGCATTTGATTGATGCATTCTCTCTCCGAAGGGGTTGATAGATCATAAGTGGTTGACATCATAGATCTTTGTGAGATAATCTTGGTCTTAGCTTGTCGGATTAATCTGTCTACTTTGTTTGGGTTAAAAGTGAAAAGGCTAGAGGACTATGCTCTACTCCCTTTTTGGGTAGTATCAGAAACTTAGATCCTTGAATCTGGAACCAGTCTCCATGTGGTATATTTTGTGAGTCACCTTTAGAGAGGGTTAACCATAGTGGACATTCCCTTAATTGGGTCAACCACATTGATGTAACCTCAAGCGGTAATAGCCATTTTCGCCATGGTAGCAACAACCGCAATATAAATGTCCTTGTGGAGGAAATCTTCACAGCTGTGGTTTCTTGTTGGGTTGTCAGATCTCCCTAGTAGCTCCTGATTGATAAATTTATTGGACTGTGTCAAAACCCTGGTGCACCTAGATTGGAGTTCACCCTCTTGAGATCACAAAAGTTGTAGAGTCAAACCATTACTACAAACCCTAGTGAGGCCAAATTTTCATTTTTTAGGAATATGTGTGTTATTGCAAAACTTTTTAGAACATACACTATTAGCGCTCCTAGGGATTAGCACATTCAGTCACTTGGTTGTTCATGTGCAGGGTTGCTTTGTCCCATGTTCATTATTTTCAGACGTGCTTGAAATCACTTGCTTGCTATTTTGCGTGTCTGTTTATCTATCTGGTTACTAAGAATGAATCAATCTGATACAATCTTCAAATCTGGACAGACAAATTTTGTGAACAATCTGAAACTAAAAATCTAAAAAATTACAAAATCTGATGTCAAACACCTTTATGGAGTCAAAAGTCATCTTGTAAAGTTAGAAATTTGTACGACTTTTGGAAAGTGTCATTTCATTACCCCTAGATTGTGGTATGGTAGCTTGTATACTGTCACATGAGTTTTGCTGCCAGTCAATTCAAAAAGTCAAAAATCCTGCTATCAACTGTTGTGTGAGTTTTTCAACTATCGTACGAGTTTGTCAATTGTCATTTCATAGCCTACCCACTGTCGTACGAGCCTACAGAAAGTCATTTGAGAAATTTTGAAAAATTGCTAGAAAGTTGTCAGAACTGTCAGAGACCTAGCTTTTCCAGCCTATTTCCAGAGTCTGTCTAGAAAATCACTATGTTAGGAACAAAGCAGCAACTACTAAGGATCCAATCATTTTCCTAAAGTGGCCTTTTGAATCCGATTTGGCCTTCTATTTAATCGATTTGAGTCTTTTTCATCTTGTGTCAAAACCTTGTCATAACTATCACTCTTCAATCCATCTTCAAAATGGCTAAGTGTTGTGAACTCATGTCTGTTATCTTTTGGGCATCTACCCATACATCCAAGGCACAGTCTCCTTCATTTACATCTAATCTAAGCTTCAATCAATCAAACCTTGACAAGGTTGCATCATTTGATCTTCTTGAACCAGATCTTTCTTCAGTTGTCTTCATCATATTCTTTTGTTTCACCCAAGGTTAATGGTGGAAACTAGAGCTTCCTCTCACAAGAAATCTAGAGAAGCATCCCATACCTTACCTATAACTACTATCAAGGGTCCAACTCTTGAGCAACTCTACAATTCTGGTCTTTACGAAGATGACGGTCTTGGCAACTTTTGATTAAAAACTAGATATGTATCCTCTCCATCAACTCACGGAGGTAATCAACAAACTCCTCCTCGATCTATCCTAGTGAGTCTTAAAACTCCTACCATGTCTCAAGCAGGGACAAACCATGGCTCTCAAAGAGGTCAATCTCAACATGGTGCAGATCTGGAACCTACACCTGAAGAAATTGCTCGGTATCAAAATGATGACGACTTCAAAAGAATGATGAAGCATTTCTTGAAAGAAGATAGAGAAACATACTTTTTACAATTAGCTCATTAAGGAGCTAAACTTCCTCCCAATTTTAATGTGGAAGATATCATTACACATGAGGAAGAAATGCCTATTTTGGCTATGATGAAACAAATGCACGCCATGCAAGTAAAACTTAACAAAGTGGAAAAAGAAAAAGAACCTAAGGAGTTCTCCATGGAGGCCCTATGTCCTTTTCCATTCGATAAAGACTTGTATATGCCACCATTCCCTAAAAGGGTAGAAATGCCAAAATATGATAAGTATGATGGAAACTTTGATCCTCAAGATCATGTTAGAGAATTCTGTACTCAATGTATGGAGTTCATGCATGAACCAACCTATCTAATGCATCTTTTCCCTCGATCTCTGGGAGGGGCAGCCATTCATTGGTTCTCTAGGATGCCACCTATAATCAAAACCTTTGAGGAGTTGATCAAATTATTCTATCAGTAATACTCCTACAACATCCAACATCCAGTCACCATGATTGATATTTACAATCTCAAACAATATCTAGGAAAACCATTCCTGACATTTCTCAAAAGATGGAGGAATAAATTCTCTCTATATGCTAGGCCTATTCCAGAAACTGAGAAGCTAGAAATCTTCATCAACAATCTTGTTCTAGAAAACAACTACCCTTTACAAATGAAAAATCATACATCTTTTGATAAGATGGTAGATAATGCAATCAAAATTGAAAAAGTACTTTTGAAAAAAGGAGACGTAACACTTCAAAAGGACAAGTATGAATCTAGTTCTAAGGATAAGAACAAAAATTGGAACAAGAATAAGGGCATCATCATAGATGGAATTGTTGATAATCTCCATGCCCCATCTAAGGCACCTACTTTAAATCTAACCATTGGTAGCCAAGCCATCAAAGCTTCAGAACAAAAGGTGTCTGAATCATCTCAAAAGAAGCCAGAATACAAACCTTGGTCTGCTGATAATAAATGAAAGTTTACTCCTCTTGGAGAATCTTTGGAATCAGCTATGAGAACTCTGCTGGCTAATAACATCATCTCTTTGCCTGAGATCCAACAATTTGATCCTAATCCTAAGCTGAAATGGAGGAGAGAGAATGAATTCTATGATTTCCATCAGGGTAAAGGTCACAAAACTAATAACTGCTTATGCTTGAAGCATACCATTCAAGACAAGATTGATAGTGGAGAAATCACGATTGATAATCCTAAAAGCCATAATGATCACACATCATTCACTGAACCATTTCCAAAGCATAGCCAAGGAGATTCATCTTCTCAGCCTAATGTGGGTTCTAAGGTCAATTATGCCTATCCTAGAAATAACACTGTTATCAATATGGTTGAACCAAGCCTATCTGAGCATTGCAATGTCATCACAATTGTAAGAAGAGATAGAGAAAATCAATCAGCTAACGTAGTTACTCGATCACAAGCTCAAGCACACCTACAAGGACAAATCCAAGATCAATCAAATGTCCCTAAGGTACCTTTCAATCTATCTTCCACTTCTAAATAGAGGGAAACATCTAAATCTTCAAATCCTAAGGACATGAGGCCTACTTCATACAGTATCATTCAACAACTCCAACATACTAATGCTAAAATCTCCATGTTTGAGTTGCTTCGGATATATCCAGCTCATAGAGCCATTCTAGACAAAGCTTTGCTCGGATCCAATGTTCCTGATAATCTTGATTTAGACAGATTCCAGGCTATGGTTGGTCATCTTACATCTCCACAGTATATCTCCTTTTCAAAGGATTATGATAACTCCTTAATTCATTTGCATAACCAGCCCTTGCATATTGAAGTCTTGATCCAAAACCATCATGTCAAACATGTGTTGATAGGTGGAGGCACTGGTCTGAATATTTGTTCTTACAACTTGATCACATAATTGGGATTTTCAGAAACAACCATTGATCCTTGAAAGAAAATAACTATCAAAGCATCTGATGAAGAGGAAAGATCCTCCAAGGGAACAATTGTCTTGCCTATCAAAATAGGTCCTATCATCAAAGATACTATATGTCAAGTTCTTGATATACCTTTGGCTTACAAAATTCTTCTAGGGAGACCCTGGATACATGAGATGAGAGCTATTCCTTCTACATACCATAAGTGCTTGAAATTTCCTTGTGACGGAGTAGAGGTAACCATTCCAACTGACGTGTCAACAACTTGCAATGCATTGAAGGAAAATGCAGATAAACTTGTTCCTAATAACATAGAATCTTCCACTAAGCAAACAGATGTAGCATCCACCTCTAAGATGGATGACATTGCAAAAGAGGTCAATATCAAAGAAAATGGTATGGGAGAATATACTATAGAGCCAGTCTTGTCTTTGACATCTCTCCCTACCTCACCTAAGTCTTATGGGAAAGCTCAAAAATAGTTCAAACCAGAATCTAAGGAACCTCTTGAGGCATATAAAGGAAAATTTGTTGCAAAGAAAGTACCTAAGCAAGAATTTGAAGAAGATGAAGCTGTGCTTGCATGGCTTTACAAAGACGAACCTGAATCCCAAGTTGTTCCACCTAGTGACTCTAAAGTATCGAAGGTTCCTTCTAAGTCATATGGCCCAGGGGATAAAATGATAGCTAAGATGGGATATAAAGGAAAAGGACCTCTAGGACTATAGGGTAAAGGTCTTTTATCACCTCTTGAACATCGTGGTTGAGCCAAAAAGAATACAATAGGTCTAGGATACATGAAGAAGCCTTTTTATCTTAGTAAGAACTCCCCACATGTTCTAGAACAAATTGAGCCTTCTGTAGCAAATCAACTAAAGAAGGAAATAACTAAACAATCTGATAGTGATGATTTAGACACCACTGATGATCTCATTCCCTATGAGTGTTTGCCTAAAGAAATAAAAGACCTCCTTGATGCTAAAGATGATCCAATCAAAAGAATTAATGTAGTAGAAACACAAGAACCTACTATAGAGAAAGAGATAGTTGCAACACAAGAACCATCTAATCTCGAAGACAATCAAATAGACAAAGAGGAAGGTGTTAGTTATTCTGAGATAGATTCCCATGAGTATGAATTCAAATTAGAATCTGAGGGTAACCCTTCTTGGGGTATTCATCCTGACTTTACTCATGTTCTTAGATTTCCTAGAGGCATAGATGAAGAATCTAATGACTATAAATGGGGATCCATTCCAGAGGAAGATGAGCTTATTATAGAGAAACATGTTGATGTTATCCACCATTATGCACCTAAACCCAACGTGAGTCTAGAGAGAAATGATGAACTTATTGAGTTTGATCCACCGATGGCTAAAGTGGACTTCCACAATGACATTAAGCCTATTCACAAATTAAATGTCTTAAGTTATAATATCACCTTTGAACTTGAGCGTCGGGTTACGACCAATGATGATAGATCCATATCCGTAAACACTCTTTCCCAATCTTTCACCACTTTGACTATCCAATGCCCTAACCTTCTTGACATAACATCCAAAAACTTGAACCAAGGTATTTATACCTTTCCCAATGACTATGCCCTTGCTTGCTACCTAAATGAAATTGAGCCTATGAGGACTTCCATCAGTGAACTGAGTGTTAGCATGATGGATTCAGACATCAAGTATCTTAGTTAGATAAATAAGAATAAGAATAAAAAGAAAAGGAGTTATGAGGGTGAAAACCACTTTGTGGCAGTCTCAGAACCTAAAAAAGTAAAAATAAAAGATGTATCCAAAGGTGAAAACCTCTCTGAAGCACCTAAGGATGAGATATTTGATGTCCTTCTGAGTCATTTATAGGACAGATCTCTAGTTCTAATTGAGCCCACTCAATCTATCAACTTGGGAACAATAGAGGAACCACAGTTGATCCATGTAGCACAATCATTGTTAGAAGAAGAAAAGAAAAAATTTACAACAATCCTAACAGAGAAGAAGATCATCTTTGCATGGAAATATTCAGATATGCTAGGGTTGGATCCTGATCTTATAATGCACCATTTATCTATAGCTCCTGGAGTAAAACCAATTAAACTAAAATTAAGAAAGATGCATCCTCATGTTGCACTCTTGGTAAAAGCTGAATTAGAGAAGCTCCTAAAAGCTGGATTCATCCGAGTTATTGATTATGCAGAGTGGATCTCTCATATTGTACCTATTTGAAAACTAGATAAATCAATCAGAGTGTGCACAAACTTTAGAGATGTAAATAGACCATGCCTTAAGGATGATTTTCCACTACTTAACATTGATATGATAGTGGACATGACTATGGGCTTTGAGATGTATTATTTAATGGATGGTTTTTCTAGATATAATAAAATAAAAATTGCTCTAGAGGATCAAGAGAAAACTACTTTCACATGTGCATGGGGCACCTTCTGTTGGAATGTCATGCCATTTGGGCTTAAAAATGCTGGTGCTACATATCAAAGAGCCATGACATCTATTTTTCATGACATGATGCATGGGGCTATGGAGGATTATGTTGATGATACTTTAGCAAAATCTATGATTAGAACTAAACATCTAAATGACTTGAGAAAGATACTAGATAGAATGGAAAAATTTAGTCTCAGACTAAATCCTAAGAAGTGTGCTTTTGGTGTCACTTCTGGAAAGCTCTTAGGATACATAGTTTCAAAGAAGGGCATTGAAGTTGATCCAGCTAAAGTAAAGGTTATCATGGAGATGCAACCTCCCAAAAACATTAGTCAAATGAGGACATTGCAAGGAAGAGTTCAATCTATCAGACGCTTCATATCTCAGCTAGCAGACATATCACAACCTTTTACAAAAACATTACATAAAGGTGTGACATTTGCATGGAATGAAGAATGTGAGAACAACTTTAACCATATCAAAAAGTATCTATCAAATCCTCCTATCTTGATGCCTCCCATTCCAGGGAAGCCTTTGATCTTATATGTCTCTGCTATAGCTACATCACTGGGGGCATTGCCTTCACAACATGATGAGAACAAAGAGGAAAGAGCTATATACTATATTAGTAGGACATTGGTAGCATATGAAAAGAATTATTCTATGATTGAGAAGGCTTGTCTAGCTTTGATCTTTTCATCACAGAAACTAAGACATTACATGTTGGCACATACCACACATTTGGTAGCTAAGATTGATCCACTAAAGTACCTACTAAGCAAAGCCTGCCTCACAGGTAGATTAGCTAAATGGGTCATGCTCCTAAGTGAATTTGACATTGAATATGTTGAAATAAAAGCTATAAAAGGATAGGTTATTACTGATCAATTAGCAAATACACCTATGATTGATGATACACCAATGCAAATGGAATTTCCAGATTCCTCGATCATGACTCTTTCTTCTAGAGAATGGCAGTTATTCTTTGATGGCTCCTATACACAAAATGGATCAGGAGTAGGCATATTATTTATAACTCCTCAAGGATACTCCATACCTAAAGCATTTAGATTAAAGTTCCCTTGCACAAAAAATATTATAGAATATGAAGCCCTTCTTAATGGCATGAAACTAGCAATTGAGTGGAGAGTAACAAAGATACACATTCATGGAGACTCTCAACTTGTTATCCATCAAGTCAATGATGTGTACCAGACTAAAGATGAAAAGATCATCCCATACAAGAGAATGATAGATGATCTAAAGAACTATTTCATATCTATCACATTTGAGCAAATACCTAGAACATAGAATCAGGTTCCCAATGCAATGGCAACACTATCTACTTTATTACAACAACATGAACATGAGCTATGCTACGAGTTCCTGGTGGAAGCACTATCTTATCCTGCATATGATTCCCCCAAAACCCACATGATCTACACTATTGTTGGTCATGATTCATCCAGATACAAAAACCTATTCTCCTATCTCCAAGACCAAATCATTCCCAATACCTTCAACCGTCATGAAAAGAGATACCTTATCTGTAATGTCTCCTGATATGTCATCATTGGTCACAATCTGTACAAATGAGGTCTAGATGGTACACTACTTAGATTTTTAGAATGGGAAGAGTCTCAACATGCGTTAGAGAAAGTCCATGATGGTATTTTTGGGTCACACTTGAATGGTTTAACACTTGCTCAAAAACTTATTAGGGCTAGGTACTATTGGCCTGAAATGGAGAAAGAGTCTATCAAGTTTGCTAAGAACTATCAAAAGTGCCAAGTGCATGGCAACTTAATTCATGCTTCAGGGAGAGATCTAATTCCCTTTACTACACAATGGATTTTTCATCAATGGGCCTTTGATCTTATAGGAGCTATACATCCTCATTCTTCTAATGGACATACCCATATAATCACAACTACAGATTATTTTACAAAATGGGTAGAAGAAGTCCCTTTGACACAAGCAATTGGAAAACAAATATCTATGTTCATATTGAACTATATCATAAGCAGATATGGGATACCTCATTCCATAATCACAGATAATGGTGGATAATTCAAGAACAAAGATCTCAATGATTTATGTGCTAAATTCAAGATTACAAAATATTGGTCATCTATCTACTATCCTCAAGGGAATGGACAAGCATAGGCTTCTAACAAGAATCTATTGAAAAGCTTGCACCATACAATTAATAAAATAGGAAGAGATTGGCATCTCAAGATCAATCTAGCTCTCTGGGACTATAGAACAAGTATCAGAATGCCTACTAGGCTTACACATTTCACTTTAGTTTATGGGTCTAAAGCAGTACTGCCTATTGAGGTTGAAATCCAATCATTGAGAATTAGAATGCATGGTCTAGTAACTGATGATGACTATAGAGTGTCTAGGTTGCAAGAACTTGAACTACTAGATGAGTGCATACAAGAAGCGTATGATCATCTCAGAGTATATCAGAAGATAATGTCTAGAGGTTACAACAAGAAAGTCAAACACAGAGAATTTCAGGTTGGCGATCTAGTCTTGAGAGAGAATCCTAAAAATCAATCAATTGAGAATGCAAGGGGAAGTTTGAACCCAATTGGCTGGGTCCCTTTGTTATCACTGCTACTTTTGGCTCTGGTACCTATCAACTCTCAATGACTGAAGGAGAACAACTCCAAGAACCAATCAACGTTCTCCATCTAAAGAAATTCTACACCTAAGGCATTCAGTCTATGGTAAAATGTCCTAAGAAAAAATCTTAAAAACTAGAAAAAGTCCTAAAAAAATGAACATCTTGGTGAAAACCTAGCAATAGGTTCCTTGATGAT
This sequence comes from Chamaecyparis obtusa, assembly GCA_027943335.1. Taxonomy (NCBI): domain Eukaryota; kingdom Viridiplantae; phylum Streptophyta; class Pinopsida; order Cupressales; family Cupressaceae; genus Chamaecyparis; species Chamaecyparis obtusa. Next base: position 771,960 of record BSBK01001309.1, on the reverse strand, counting down.
TCACAAAAAAAGTAAAAAAAAATATCAAAAGTACAAAAAAATTGAAAAAATGATAAATACAAAAAAATGAGAAAAAGAAAAAAGTGGCCTGGTGAAAACATGGAAACAGGCGCCTTGGTAGCAAAAATAGAATCTCTGCCAAGATGGTGAAAACCTAGCAAACGGGTGCCACTTGTTTTGAAATGCTCCATCTATTAGTGCAATATTGGTCTTTCCTAGCTTTCAGTCTTGCTTTAGTTTGTACATATCTCTTGGTTTGTTTCTGCATTCCTATTTTCAATAAGTCGATCTGTACACCAATCAGCTCAAGCGTTTGTATCCTATCAATGCTTAACACTTGAGGGAAATCAAATTCATATCCTATGGCCTCTAATGTATCTTAGACGTATCATATCTAGTCAGAGTCCTTTGTAGCTTTATTTGAGTCAGTCAGTCAGTCTTGTCTCTAGAAAGGATTTTGCATCTACAACAACACAATCAAACATCAAACTAAAAACAATCTATGCTTTTCACATGCTTTTATCTCCTTATATGTTTACTAATTCGCATTGAGATTTTTGCATATTATGTCCTTTTGAGCTCTTCGATGATGTCCTTTACAGGATTTAGAGAGTGATGACTAGGGGCATAATCTTTTCCTTGTTTTCTTCTTATATGTGAAAATCTAACAACTTTGGAAATTCTAGATTGAAATGGTGTCCGGCTGTAAGAGCCTCTATCTCGAATTGGATGGCCATGCGTACCTTGACCATTGAGACCCATAAAATTCAAGGAAGTTTGATCTAACTATTGTCTTTTTTGAGTGAGTTCTTTCTCCTATTGTGAAATACGATCTTACCTAAGGATGTGAACGATAAAGGGTCACTACGGGTAATTCATATTGGATTTAGAATGATCTCTTTGATGTGTTTGAATGCAATTTGTATAAGCATCAAAACATAAATGTCATGATGACCTTGAATCTTTGATGTGTTTGAATGCAAGTCATATTTAGGTCATCACGATGTTTATGTTTTGATGCTTATACGAATTGCAATATCAAAATGGACATGATATTCAAGTCATCCTGGCGTTTGTGCCTTGATGCTTATATCTAATCTAACATTCTGAAAACAAAATCAATATTCATATATCCATGGTTTCCTAATCAGTGGGTGTTGTATTGATTCTTGCACATACAAATCGATATTCATATGTCTATGGTTTCATAACTAGTGGGCATTGTATTGATTTATTCGGTTACCTAAAAATTCAATGATGAAAATGACCGACACATGATCAGTGACTAGGTCCTAGGTCTTAGATTGCATTTTTACATGTTTCTTTGCATTTTGCATGTTTGCATGATCTCACAATGGCTAAAAAAACTTCAACACTTAAACGATTCTTCAATCACATCTTCAAATCTAATAGAGAGCTGATTCTCACATGAAGGTTCCTCCAATGAAACAACAAGTAGAATCCTTTTTCAGGATCAAAATTGAAATTTGAGATCATTTATATTATTCACTACTTGCATAATCAACCTTCAATCATCAAAGAAACTTAGAATTCAACTTAACTGATTATCTTACATCAAACTATCAAAATTTCAACTTGGTTCACCATGGTCAACTCATGGTTTCACCTAGTCAAACTTAGTCTTTTGGACCTCCAAACAATGTAGAACGCATTCTCCAATGTGTTTAACCACTTCTCAAATCAATTAACATTCTTCTAAAACTTCAACGCTACCTTTTCTTGTCAGATTTCAATTTTCATCCCGAAGGGGGCATGGTATTGCACATCATTCAAAGTCTGTAATCTAAATCTAAATCATATCTTTCCTCAGTAATCAAGACAACAACCACGTCTAGTTACTGATTCATCAAAAAGACCTCATCGCTTGGGGAAAATCAATCATCGCTTAGGGCATATCAGATTCATCAAGATCCATATCAATCTGGTATTCCCTTAATCTTGTAAATTGTATCAGTTTTTTGTAACCATCGATTCATTAGTGTTATTTCCTTGGTTCTTCATAACTGAAGGGTTCAGATGTGATACCAATGTGATTCTTATTAACAATCAAGTCTGGAATCGGTCACTCACTTCTTCACAATCATAAGGTTTAGAATCAGGCATTTTGACACTTTTTCACAATCATCGGTTCATTGCTGTTATAGTTAACATTATCTTTGGTCATTCAGGACCTAATATCTTTGAATATTTCAATCTGTTTCTATTTCATATCAATTTCAATTTCAAAACAACAGTTTCAAACATCATACACAGACTATCTTTGAACCATTGCGCTTTGCACAACAATTCAAAGAGGGGCAAAATGTAATACCCCAAAAATGCACTATAGGTTCATTAATCTCCTATATCGACATATCGAATTTAATTGACATCAAAGTCCTAACCTAAGGCACATCTGCACATTATTGAATGATAATTGATTATCCTAAATTCTACATCGAGGAATATTCCTTATTCCTATTTATCCTAATTATCTTTAATTTAATGATTATTTGGTGATAAATCCCATTTATCCTAAAGTTTGATTAATTGAATATTCTGAATATTTAATTAATTAGATTTACTACTGCCACTTAATTATTTAATTGGATTTAATTCTATTTATTCCTAAATTGTATTATTTCATTTTGACAATAAATCAAATATCCTATGACTAATTGATTTAATTCTTATTTAATTAATTAAAGTCAATTTTCAAATTTAATAATATAGTTTTTGAATAAAAGTTTGATTTAATAATTAATTAACCCATAAATCAATTATTTTATTTTAAAAATCAGTTAAGTTGAGGATAAATCACTTTATTTATTTAATTAATTCATAATTAATTATGTATATCCAAAAAAATAGTTAAACTTTAAATAAGAAAATCAATTCAACTTATTTTAAAAATAAACTGAACTCTCTTTTGAGTTGAAAGCTGATCTCAACTTCTGATTTAAATCAAAAAGCTGATTTGCATGATTTTTGTGAGTTAATTTATCTTTTAATTCTTGATAACTCAAAAATCAACCCGAGTTTATCAAGAGTGACTTATGGCTTTTTCCATGCACCTCCAAAGTCCCAGATTTCTATAAATTAAGGCCTTATCTCTTCATTTAGGATCCATCCACGAATTGCACCCTCACGCTGGCGAATTGGTGATCGAAGAATCAATCTTTGCGAATCCAAGTTGTTGTGAGATTTTCATTGTTTTAAGCATTCATATCATTTAGCATATCATTGTTTAGATTAATTGCATGTCATATCCATTTTTCATATAGAATAGATTCATATCAATTTGTTTCATCTTATTGCATAGAAAATCCAAAAATATAGATTAATTTGCATTCATCTCATATCTAGATTCTACATTCAAATCCTTTGTTTAGGTGTCGTCAAGGTTACTAATGTTGGTCCAATCTGAGAATACATACTCGCATCTACTAGAAGGCAGTAAATCACCTAGTTAGATTAGTTTCCATTTCGTTGCATGATTTTGATTTCTGCTAACCTCTAATGTTTTATTGAAGTGTTGTGTCTACAGCTAGGTACAAAATCCACACACACAGCTGCTGCTCTGATAGATGTCAAATTTGAAGATATCAAAGGATTTACTATTGCTAAGGATACATGAGATAAACTTGCTCAAGTTTATAGTGGTAATGTAAATGTAAAAAGAGCTAGAGCTGAAAGCTTAAGAGGAAAATTCAATGATATGAAGATGAAAGAAGGTGAAAACATAGTGTAGTACATAGTTCAGATAAATGAAGTTGTCAATGCAATAAGAGGATTTGATGGTGTTATTGATGAAGACATTGTTGTAAGAAAAATTCTTAGAACCTTATTACCGGTTTATGCAATCAGAATATCTGCAATCCATGAAATGAGATCTGCACATGGTAATACTCTCACTCTTGACAATCTAATTGGTAAATTGACTATATTTGAGCTTAACAATTATGATAATAGTGTTGTACTGACTGTTGAGTTTGCTTTCATGACTTCTGTGAAGATTGGTAAGTCTAGTAGTAAACATGATGATAATGATAGCAATATTGATGATGAGCCTGATGAGCTTAAAGCTCTAATGGCTAGAAGATTACCTAAAGGTAAAGGTAGATATAAGGGTAAGTTACCTTTAGCATGCTTTAACTGTAAAGAAGTTGGTCATATTGCTGCTAGATGTCCAAAAAGGAAAGAAGATGATAGAAACAAAGACCGATCTGGTGAAGGAAGCTATGGGAGAAGAGGAAATATAAGTTATCGACACTATAATAGAGATAATCGAGACAATAGTGATAAAGGTAAAAAGGTATGTTACATTGCTGAAGAAGATGATACTAACACTGATTCAGATGATGATGTAGAAGTAGTATTTGTTGCTATGAAGGATGATTCTGAGGAAGAGGAAAAATAAGTAGAAATAGCACTAATTTCTAAAGTTAATAAAAATGATGCATGGATCATAGATAGTGGTTGTACACATCACATGACTGGTGATGATGAAAAGTTTGATCATCTTGAGAAATACAATGGAGGCTCTGTTAAAATGGGTAATGATACACCTTGTATGGTAAGAGGTAAAGGATCTCTGATGATTAATGATAGAATAAAATGTGAAAATGCTTATTGGGTAGAAGGACTAAACTATAACTTGCTAAGTGTGGCACAATTGAACAATTCAGGTCACTGAGTTGCTTTTGAGAGAAAGAAAGTAAAAATATTTGATGATGGAGGAAGACTTGTTGGAACAGGAGCACAAATGAAAGGTAATTTGTTTTTATCTTAACAATGATGAGTCTTCTTGCTTAATGATGAAAAAGGAAGATGCTTGGTTGTGGTATAAAAGGTTATGTCATGTGAACTTTGATAACATGATTAAGATCAGTAAAAAGAAAAAAGTTAGAGGTTTGCCTAACTTAATTAAGCCTGATCATGTTATGTGTCATGAATGTCAGAAAGGTAAAATGACAAAATCTAGTTTCAAAAGAAAATATTATTCAACAAAGAAAATATTTGAGTTGGTTCATACCGACCTATGTGGTCTTATGAGAACTCAGAGTTATTATGGAGATAGATATTTCATTCTTTTTGTTGATGATTACACTAGATTAATGACAGTCATATTCTTGAAAGAAAAATCGGAGGCATTTAAGATGTTCAAGTGGTATAAAGCAAAAGTTGAGAAAGAGACTGGTACATTATTGAAATGCTTAAGATTTGATAGAGGAGGTGAATTTATCTCTAATGAATTTCTAACTTTTGTAATGAGTATGGTATTAAAAGACAGGTCTCTACACCAAGGACACCTCAACAAAATGGCATTACTGAAAAGAGGAATAGGTCAATTGTTGACTGCATAAGGACATTAATGATAGAGAAGAATGTTGCTCAGACATAGTGGAGAGAGGTTGTTAGCACAACTATTTATGTTTTGAACCAAGTACAACTGAAGAATGACACTAAAAAGGCACCCTATGAGTCATGGTTTGGACACAAACCCACTGTAAGTTATTTCAAGATTTTTGGAAGTACATGCTTTAGTCTAAAAGATGAAAGAAATGGGAAGTTTGATTCAAAATGTTTAAAGGGATATTTCTTGGATATTCCAGTAAAATCACTCATACAAGTGTCTAAATAGAGTTACTAATAAAATGATTGAAAGTACTAATGTTTGAGTTGATGAGTTTGATGATAAGAAGGCAGAAGAAAGCAAAAAGGAACTGGAAGACTACGATAGATTCACTTACATTGAACAACCAAAGTATCTACCAAAGCCATAGATAGTAACAATCAGTCAACAGGAAAACAATATCGAGGAACATGAAAGAGAAACTGATGAGAAAGAAGGACCTATCGAGCAAGCAAATGAACCTACACAGGATGAAAAATAGATAAGAGATCAAGTACTAGTGAGATTTTTTAGAAGACATCATCCTGAGACACAAATAATTGGAGACAGACAAGCTAGCATGATGACAAGGAGTAAGACAAGACAAGGTACATGTTTAGTTTGTGAATATGAACCGAAGAATGTAAAAGTTTCATTAGAAAATGAAGAATGGGTTAATGCAATGAAAGAGGAAATAGAATAGATAGAGAAGAAAAAAACCTAGAGTTTGGTACCCAGACCTAAGGACAAGAATGTTATCGGTACTAAGTGGATATTCAGAAACAAGTTGAATGAAAATGGATAGATAACAAGAAACAAAGATAGGTTAGTATGCAAGGGACATGCATAGGAGGAAGGAATCGATTATGGTGAAACATTTGCACCTATTGCTAGACTAGAAGGAGTCAAAATGTTACTTGCATATGCTGCACACAAAAAAATTAAGGTTTACCAAATTGATGTTAAATCAGCTTTTCTAAATGGGATACTTGAAGAAGAAGTCTACATAGAACAACCAGAAGGGTTCGTGGATCCAGACAAGAAAGATATGGTATGTAGATTATATAAAGCTTTATACGGTTTGAAGAAAGAACTGAGAGCCTGGTATGAAAGGCTGCATAATTATTTGTTGAGTATTGGAATTTTTTAGAACAAGTGAGAATAGCAATCTGTATATGAAAGGAAATTCAAATGATACTATCTTGATTGCTGAGATATTTGTGGATGACATAATATTTGGAGGACAAGATCACATCTATATATAATTTTTTGATGAAATGAGAAGTGAATTTGAAATGTCTATGTTTGGAGAGATTAAGTTCTTTCTAGGCTTACAAGTGATTCGGTAGAATGATGGTATATTCATCACACAATCCAAATACATAAAGGAAGTATTGAAGACATTTGGTATGGAAGATGCTAAACCTATTGGAATACCAATGGCTACTAGATGTAAACTAACTAAAGAAGATAGAACTAATGAAGTAAACCAGACACTATACCGATCAATGATTGGTAAGTTAATGTATGTAGTTCATAGTAGACCAGATATAGTACATGTTGTGGGGATTTTTGCAAGATTTTATGCAAATCCTAGGGAGTCACACATGGTTGGTACAAAGAGAATCTTAAGATATCTGAAGAAAACTGAGGACTATAGATTATGGTATCCTAAGGAAGGCAAATTTGAACTTAAAGTCTACACCGATGCTGATTGGGCTGGAAATGTTGATGATAGAAAGAGTACCATTGAAGGAGCATTTTTCTTTGGTGAAAGAAATGTTACATGGACAAGTAAGAAACAATCTTGCATTTCTTAGTCTATAGCTGAAGCAGAGTATGTTGCTGCTGCTACAAACTGTTCAAATATTGCATATATCAAACAAGTGTTTGAAGGTATGAATGAGGTAATCACTGAGTTGGTGATTATATATTGTGACAACACTAGTGCAATTAATATTTCAAAGAATCTAGTGATGCACTCTAAAAAAAAGCACATATCTATTAAGTATCACTACTTAAGAGAACAAGTACAGGAGAAGCAAGTCAGATTAGAATTTGTTACATCTAAAAAACAACTTGCAGATATATTTACCAAGCCTCTACCGAAGGAAACTTTGGAATACTTGAGGACTAGACTTGGGGTCATTCCCCTGTCTATTGGTCACTAATGTAATCTAGAGGTTGCATCAGCCCAATCTTATCAGAAGATCATTTATGTTGATGCATCATAGTTCACACTTTGGATTCTATCTAAAGTTGTGAAAAGTTTGAAGAACTGGAATAGATTGGCATATCAATATATAGAGATACAAAGAATGTGCTGGACAACAGAGAGTTACATAGCTACTATAGAGCTATATGTTTATATGTTTCTTTGGCATTATTTTCAAAGGGAGAGATAAACAATCTGAAACAATATGGAACCAAGGAGAACATTGAAACATCTATCTAAGGGAGAGATCTGAAAGTAAGGAAGAGAATTGAAGATCAGTTATTGGGAACAGGAAGAAAGAATCTAAGAACTGAAGAGATCATATCTGCAGAAGGTAGTTTGCACTTTGAAATGTTGTTAAGTAACGTAGTAATTAAACATATTAAGATAGGGAGAGCTTACACTGAGTCATGACATTTGTTCATAGAGTTGTAGAATATATGTTTGGTATGTGTATGGAACATTTTCATATTTCTTGTGTTGCCATCAATGCCAAAGGGAGAGATTGATGAACTGCAAATGATTTAGGACCTAATTGAAGATTAGTGATTAGAGATCACCGAGTTGCTGACTAGATATGTAAGATGATTAAATCATTAATATGTTGTCATTGATGTCAACTAGTTTTGACAACACTTATCTTGTAAGTTACAATACCTAAACATATGTAGAAAGGAGAAAAATATATGAAGAATAGATATATCTACATTGAGGAAGATGGATATGAAAAATGAGGATAAGGAATACATTGGGTAACTTATTGATGAATCTATGACCTTATTTTATTGACTTGATTATGTTGCATTCATCTATGATGAAGAAAAGAGAAAAACAACACAAGGCAGTGTGGTCAGTTGATAAAGCATTCCATTATACACCGAGTAGTGTAGTGTATGCCAAGCACAATATAAATCAAGCTTGTGTTCACTGACACATTTCTTTGTTAACCAAGCTGGAATAAAATAACTAAATGATCAGTTTAGTTGATGGAAGTTGATGAGTTGTAAAGTGTATGATCATGAGGTGGAAAGATAAATTTTGTTACGAAGATCAAAAACTAAAAAACTTCAAGGAAGATCTAAAGGATGGAAACAAAATGTGTTATTGACACATCAGCCAAGAAAGGTTTAAGTGGAAAAATGAACGGAGGAGATTAAGCAGCAAAATCTGATGGATAAGAAGAAAATGGTTTACATGTCTATTTAAGAGACTAGGGTTTCATTTATGAAATGGATGTCAAAAGAAGGGAGACTACAAAAATATCACATGGACAAGCTTCATGCATGTCTGATTAGACTGGTTAAGGAGAACCAAACTATAGAGATTATCGAGCGTCAGAAAGCTATTATTGAGAGACAATAAGTTATTGATTATTGTTGAAACAAAATTGATATATTGATCAGAGGATTTGAATGAGCATAATATAGATCTGAATATCTATAATTGAAGTTGTATTGTAATTAGATCACCTACTGTTAGAGTTTAACCATTGTAATTAGATAAATCTCTTAATAAAGTGGACTTGAAAGTCTTGTAATGTCATTCATAGAATGTACATTTGTTATCCTGTCAACCCCATAGTGAATGCTGGTTGGATGATAAATGTTGGTCTAAAATCCTCTAACAAGGTCACACCTTAGAGTGTATTTTGTAACCTTTAATAGGGTTGGGTCTTCACCAACCTCACTTCAGAAGAGTGAACAATTTTTGGGTTGCCGGTCCTAGGTAGTTTTTCCCTTAACAGGGTTTCCACATTAAATCTTTTGTGTTATGTGTTCATTGTGGTGATTGTTGATTGTCATACTTTACATATTGCATATTTGATTTGATCAGTAATCATTGTAAGTTATTAACTAGTAATCGGTAAAAGCATAGACAGAATAGTATTTTATGTTACCAAGTTGCAGAAGTTTAAGTAAATTGTTTTTGGTTATACATTTTGAATTGGGACTATGGATAACTGATTCACCCACCTCTTAGTTATTCTAATAGTTTTTGATCTTGAATTAACTTCTTCTAGATCCTCAATTTCAGCATTTGACTTCTTTAGATTATCATCCTAACCACTTAACAATGCCTCTAACTCTACAAGTCCCTTATGGATCTGATTAGAGTTCAATTGTACAACCTCATTTTCAAAAAAAAACATCCTTTCCATGTATTATCTCAACCAAAGCATTAAAGTCAACATGTTGGACTTCATAATGGTCTAGGCACTAAATAAAATTGAGTATATCTTAACCATTCTCAAAACATTTCCAGTTATAAACATTATCAGACACAACTGGCTTGCTCTTAACTTCTAAAATGGATACCCCACTAAAGGTCAAATCATCATTCTTGAAAGCCACATTTGCTAAAAAACCAATCATAATATTATTTGACCTTTCTATCCATTTAATATTAAAGAAATCAAATAATTCAATCTGATCTGAAACAACATGCTTATACAACTTTAGTCTATCATTTTTTACAGTATATTGAGATCTGACTTGTACTACTACCAGCTTGAAATCCCCAAAAACTTTTAAAGACTTGACACCATGCCTAGTTGCAATGTCTAACCCCAAAAGTAAAGCTTCATATTCAATAGCATTATTTGTACATTGAAAATCCAACAAGAAAGAATATTTGAAGGTGTTACCTGATGGAGAAATAAATAGGACACTAGCTCCTGAACCTTCTTTTGAACAAGCCCCATCAAAGTACATTTTCCACAAGCCACTCTATTGTGATTTTAGTTCTTCCACCAATGGATAAGTATTTCTCCATTGTGGAAGTATTTTATTAACTCTAAAATTCTCCATGTCAACATCTACATAACTGTTGAGCATATTATTTTGCACCTTTTCAACAATTACTGGTGGACATGGCTCCCTATACAACTTTACCTCATTTTCATTCACTAGAATTGTTGCATACAAAAAATCTAATTGTGCATGCCCTCATACTATTGTAGCTCACTGTCTTGAAAATAACATGCCATAATGTTGTTATCCACAACAAAAACATCCATCTTGTAAATTGCCCCAGGGAATGCAACAATCTTAACTTCAACTTCTTTTAAGGTTCCAATCACAGGGACCTCCCTATTATCCATAGCATAGAAGATCCCAAAATAAGTGTCTACTTGCATTCCCAATCCCTTCATTACTGCATATGGCATTACATTTTTTGCAACATGAGAGTCTATCATATAATTCTTTACAAGCTTGTTATTTATGAGAAAAGTCACATAAAAGGGATCAATCTATGAGGACTCTTGGGTAATTAGATTTCCCACTTATATGATAGGGACATCTTGCTCAAAGTTAATCTTCTTCTCTTTATTTTCCCTTTTATTATCATAAGGGATATCTATTATCCTTGTCAATAATGAAAATGTTTCTTCTCTGCATTTCTTAATCTTCAATATTTCTATTAAAGGAATTGAAACTTTCATTTGGGTAAGAGCATGTTTCATATTAAATGTAGGTAATTCTGATATAGTATCAGTATTATTCTTACCTTTATTTCCCTTGTTAAACAAAGTTTTCTTATCAGAATTTACTTCCTTCTCTTCTTGAGAAAAAGATGATTCTCCCTATTTAGGACTTTCTTTCTTGTCTTTATCTTTACTAGGAGACTTAGCAAAAACCTTGGAGGCATTTTATTTAATAAACAAAGACCTTGGTTCACCTTGATCAGGCTCTACCTTCCTATTTATCAAATTATAAGTAATCTTGGCTTTGTTAATTATTGCCACAGTAAGGGATCTTTTTTCTTCACTAGGCAATCTGAAATGGGGATATTTATTTTTATCACCCACAAAATTGATAATGCTATGTAGTATATGACCATAATCATCTTCTGAATCAAAAAATACTTGCTGGTAGTACCCTTGGTTTTTTTCTCTCTGAATGTCCACATCTACAATTGGTTCCTCATCATTAGAAGAGGACAAATCATTAGACCTCTTAATAGTGAACATATTGACAACTGGGTCTTCTTCCTCTAAATTTACTTGTTCAGTGGCATCATCCATCTGTTCTTCCAATGCTTGGGAAACAACACATTGGAAAGGATAATGAGGCATGTTGCAAGAAACACACCAATGATTATTATCTACATTGTGGGTATTATTTATTTTCAAAGGATCATGGGTTTCCATATTCTTCTTGTTCTCTTGATTTTCAAGAACAGGCTTACCATCTTTCCAATTTGTTTTATAAGGCATATCGTGTAAATTTGGAAATTTTTCATGCCTATGATACTGATTCCTATTGTCATAAAATCCTCTATCATTTTTCTCAATCTTTACAATGAGGTCTTTTACCACATGCATCAACTTATTAACCTTATCCTCTTCCTTGTTTGGCCTACTTATCTATACTTTTGTATCCTTCCACAACCTTCCATCTTCTCTTTTTCTCATCTTCCCAAAGGATTTTCTATTACTCTCAATATTAATAGCCATTTTGAAAGCCTCCCTCAAGGTTCAAGGATTTTTATCTCTCAAAAGATATGACATCTTTCCATCTATTGCATTAAAGTATGTTGTTAAACATACTTCTTCATCCAATCTCAAGACCTGAAACAATTTATTCATGGCCTTTTGATATCTATTGTTTAATTGTACCATACTTTCATTTGGAAATTTCTCGATATTGTTAAACTCATTTAACATAAAGCTTGACTTAACATGTTCACCATACTACTCCTTAAAGCATCTAAAAAATTCATCTCAAGATGTTATACTATTTTTAGGCAATCCTCTATACTAGTCCCTAGTATCTTCATTCATAGATTGAACAAATAATTTCATCACTATATCCTCATGCTCAATCTCAAAATCATTCATCTTGTTAGTAAAGGCTTTAAGGTGTTGTTCACAAGTAACAACATTATTTCTACTAAACCTAGGGATCTTGTCTCTTACCTCATTAGGGATGACATTTGGCTGGCTAGGAATCCCATCAAAAAATAATGGATGATATCAATCCATATGGATAGGTCTTCTTTGTAAATTTCTAGTAGCATGAGTTCCACTAGTTCCAGATGCAACACCCTAATTTGTCACATTTCTAGCTACACCACTAGCAAGAGGAGCAACATAAATTTGATCTAGGCTCGAGATCTGAAAATTCTAGATGAAAACATTAGCTTGTACATTTTACACCGGACCCATGGTTTGGGGGCCTTGACTATGGACAACTCCTTGTGATCTTGATGTCATCCCAGTTGCAATTTGTGTTGGATTGGTTACTGTAGTATCATTTAGAAAATGATTTAGGAAGGCTATTTTCTTGTTCATCTCTGCATCTACAACTTCTAATTCAGCCTTCTCTAACTACTTGGCAAGGTCCTCCTTAGCTTTCCTCTCTCTCTCTCTCCAAATCTAGATCCAATTGTGACATTCTACGAAGGACATTGTCCTTAGGCTTTGGCTCTTTAATATGACTACCATAAACCTTTTGTTTTCCTTTCTCCTAGACAATCATATTTTCCTTATGTTGCAAATCATTAGCATTTTGTTGAAGCTTGGTAGGATTTTCAACCTCCCAATATTGCAACTTCCTTAACACATGTCCTTCCACCTCAACCTCATCTTTCTTTATCCAAGATTCACCTTGTTGTGAAATTTATCTTAGTGTATTCATATCCCCAAAGACCTCTTTATTTAGACCTTTGTACTTTTAACTCAAGCTTTGATCATTGGCCTCATGTTGTGCATTGATTCTTAAAAGTCTTTCCCTTTTGATCAATAACTCATAAATTTATTTATCTCTTTCCTTTTTATTACTCTACACATCTAATATTTTTTCTCTTTCCCTCCTCAGAGCCAACACCTCTTCTTGGAGGACTTCAACATCATATTGTGTTGAATCAGAGTTCTCAGTATCATCTAGATCAATCAAATTATGAAGTCCTTAGTTACCCAATGGTTAAAAAGGTTGATCCATTAGATTTGGAGATGCCTCACTTTGGTTTGACACACTACTATGTATATGACCCTAGCTCCTTAATCTATTTGTATCAACACTCCTATATTGGATATGAGTGACACCTTTACTTTGAGGCCTATCTTTAGGAGTATCAAATATGTGATTTAACAAAGGTTGACCATTAGATTAAAAAATTGTAGAAGATGATGAGGATTTCTAAGGTACTGGGGTCAAATTACTACACTTAGGTATCTAGGACACACTAGGTGATGCAGGGGCAATCATTATCCTTGGTGTTACATGGTTGTAGCCTTGACCAGTCGGTGTTCATAGGTGTTTGTATTTTGGTCGGTGTTACATGGTTGCAGCCTTGACTGATGGCCTCGATCATTGAAGGAAGCTCGATCACTGAAGGAACTCAATAGTCTCTCCCACTCAATGAAAGTGTTACTCGATTATGCCTGTGGTGCTTGGTCGACATTGGTACTCGGTGATGCCTGGTGTGCTTAGTTAATTCATTGATGCTTGATAGTTTTGGCTTACCGACTGGAGTTCTGTGTGATTTGTTGGGCTGACTTAGTGCATTTATTGTTTGTATATTTTGTTGGATTCTCCTAAGTGGATCTGGAGGTTGACATGCTGAATTAAATGTTTGTATATAATTTGTAAGCTAACTTGTATGACATTTAATATTTGTTAGGAAGAGTTAAGGTTTTCATCTTGCTGACTTGTGGCTGATGATTAGTATTTAAGGGTTGTTTGGGTAGATTTTTAGAAACATGACTTAGATGATTGAGAGGCTTGAAAGATGAAATTGGTGAAGTTGTGGAAGAGATCTTGCATGATCTTGGAGATCAGATTTATATTTGATAGTTTGTAATAGCAGAGCTAGTGGTTTTCATACTTGGGAACAAGGAGATTGCTTGGAGGCTTGCAAGCTCAAGTTTAGATCTACCTTAGGGTTTCCATCAGCTTCTGATTGTCTTCAGAGTTGAACTAGCTGAGATTGTATTGGATCTATGTGTGGATCTTGTAGAATTGTTTTTGTTTGTAATTGGCCCTAACCCGGAAGGCCTTACAGTAGGGCATGTTAATGCAAATTAATTGAAACAATTGTTGTGTTTGTTGTGATTTACGCTATGTAATTATGAAGCTACAAGGTCTGAACTATCCTTAATTGGATCCTTCTAGCCTTGATCTACGTCAGGTGGTATCAGAGCAGAGTTGATCTTGTGAAGAAAAGGTTGACCTAGTAAGGCTGATCTTGCGAAGTTGATCTTGTTGGTGAAGAGATTGTATGATCTTGATTGCAGATTTGTAGCACTGAACTTGTGAAATTATGCCCTAGTTGTTTGCATGATTACAGGTTGCGATCTGACTCATTTGCAACTTGGAAATTGTCACAAGGTGGTCGGTGAGAGTTTGTTGTAGAGGGTTATTTTTTAATATCTTTAAGGATGCCTATGAGAAGATTGGACCCTAGAGTTATTTTTGATCTTTGTGATACTGTGGAATCCTGGATCACAAAGAAAGTAAAATTAGATTTCAGATATGAGATGGAATTGATGAAGAATGACATGGTCATCGAGATAATGAGAGTTGTTACTGGTATACCTCTGAATGTTGGTACTAAGGATGGCTATGAAGAAGATGCTAAAGAATTTGAACCTGCTAGATCTAGTGGTGATGATCGGAGGAATAGATCTGGTGAAGACAGAATTTCTCGGTTACCTAGATCTGGTGCTTGTTTTAGTAGTTAACGAATGGAAGTTTATGCTTTCTCTGGTACTTTGAAGCCTGACAATTTGATTGATTGGATTGGTGAACTTGAAGATTTCTTTGAGCTGGAAGAAATTGAAGATCTTCTTCAAGTGAGATTATCACAGACTAAGTTGAAAGGACATGTTGCTCTTTGGTGGAAATAACTACAAAGAGATAGGGAAGATGAAGGTGAAATGAAGATCAATTGGTGGAGGTCGATGGTGAAAAAATTGAAAGCTAAGTTCATACTGGTTGACTATGAGCTTGACTTGTTTAAGAAGTTGCAAAATTTGAAACAAAAGGATTTGTCTATTGAAGATTATATCAAGGAATTCTACAAGATTACTATTCGGTCTAGACACAAAGAAATTGGTAAGGAAAAGGTAGCTCGGTATGTGAATGGTCTGAGATTCAATATTCAGGATGAGCTTGGTATGCTGAAGATTGATTCTATTGAAGATGCTTATCAGTATTCTCTAAAGACAGAAGATAAGTTGAAGAGGAAACAACCTACTAATTCCTGAGGGAAGGAGAAAATTGATCACTCGGTGAAGGATAAACTAACTGATGCAGAAGATGAACAGAAACTTGTGGAACCAAAGAAGAAGATAGGTAGAGTTATCTTTAAAGGTACTTTCTATAACAATGGAGAGGGAGGACACCATTCTTTTGAGTTTACACAAAAGAAGGTTGACCGATGAACTAATGTGGTAAATGAGAACATTCGGAATGAACCTAAATCAGAGAACTTACTGCTTTGACAAACATTGCTCGGTACAAAGGATGAACCTTGTCAGAGGAGTAACTTGTTTAGGACTCGATAAAAATTTGAAGGTAAACTCTATGATCTTATTGTTGATAGTCATAGTACTAATAACCTTGTTGCTGAGGACATGGTTCAAAAACTTGGTTTCAATAGAATGAAACATCCACATCCTTATAGGATTGGCTGGTTACACACTCAAGTAGTGTTGTTTAAATCCTTTAACAAGGTAGATCTAGTCGATTTGATTATGACTCCTAATAGGGTAAGATTTCCAGAAGTGATCACAACTTGTAGCCTTAACCAACATATTTTATTATTTGCAGTAGTGAAGAATTTGTGGGTGTCATCCCCATCACAATTTTTACCTTCTAACGAGGGTTTCTACGTAACCAAAATATCTATGTTATGTGATTGAATTATTGTTTGGTTTTCATGCACTTTACATTTACAATTCAATTGAATGAATGTTGCAAACAATGGATTTAGTTGGATAGATTAGTTACTACTATTTGCAGATTGAGTATTCAGTTAAAAGTTTTTGAGGGTACTCATTTACCCCTCCCATCTTAGTCCCTTATCTTTTGATTCCAACAATTGATATCAGATCTTGATCTCTTATTGGAAGGTTTAACCATTGAAGAGTAAAGATCTAAACATGGAGAGATACAAGTTGGAAAAAACTATAGAAAATTAAAAGATTCAGATGCAGATTCTTGTTGAGCAATACAAACAAGCTAAGGATGCATTGAAAAAGTTACTGGTTCAGAGAAAGAACATGGCTATTCTAGAATGTGAGAATAACTATCATGAATAAGATATTGATGATCTATTTGAGAATATTGGATCCAGTTTAGGTAGTATTTTTGATAGTTCTGAAAGTGCAATTTCTAATTTATCTAAGAAAAATATTCATTTGATTGAATAAGTGAAAGCCCTACAGATTGGTCAAGAGACACAAATGGTAAGAATGATTGATGTGATGAACAAAGCTAGACAAGCTGAATAAGAGATAAACTTGGTTGTTGAAGATAGAAGACAAATGACTGAACAAATACAAGTAAAGGAAACTGAGATACTGAGCCTTATTGAGCATCACTTCAAAATATCCAATCAAATGATTGTTGTAAGCTAGGAGATCAACCGAGTGAATAATGAGTTATAAAGGAAACTTGAAGACATTGGAGTACTCAGGGAAGAAAATGAAAAATTGAGAATGAAGTGAAGATGTAGCAACAACATAATGAGATGATGAAAAAGGTTGAAGACAGTTCTAATAAAATTGATGATTTTTTTATTAGTCAAAGAGGACTTGGAAGTACTACTGGATTAGGCTGCACCAAGCAAGGAGAATCATCTAAGCAAGCTAAATAGATGAATAAAAACCAAAATTAGAGACCTAAGACACTGATATTCTATCACTATGGTAAACCAGGCCACAGTTCAAATGTTTGCAGGAGTAAAGCATAAGGTAAACCTAAAGCCACTCCTAAGTTCAATGGTCATTGTTATAATTGTAACAAGTTTGGACATCAAGCATATGAATGTAGATCTAAGTTGAATAGGACTCCTAACAAAACCTACATTGAGAAACACTGTCACACTTACAAAATGCATGGACACACCTCACAAGAATGTAGAACAAAGATGAAGCAAGTCTGGACACTGAAAGGATAGAATAAATCCTATCAACTGAGAAGACAAGGTAATACTCACACTTGGGATTATAATACATGGGTTAACTGCATAGTATGTGGAAGGTAAGGACATATTGCAACTATTTCATGAGGAAGAGCTGGGCTGGAAAATCTCGAAGCTGGACAAGAACTGGTATGGCATGTTTACATTATCACAAGGCCAGTCACCTAAGTAAATATTGCAGAGACCGAGCATGAGAAGCACAAGTTTTTGAGAATAGAAATACAATTGCATATATTATGAGAATAAGAAACACTATGTGGAGAAAGGCATCAAATGATAATGTTGAGTCAAGAAATGCAGTCAGTGAAACCTCGTCCATTGGATTAGGTGACATCGGTACCTCCACCTAAGCTGAAAAAGGTATGTATGGAACTAATGTTTCAAGTTGATCTCATTTTACATAAAGTTCCTTATATTAGATGTGCACATACCAAATCTAGATGAATTGAGATGCATTATGGTTTTACAAGTTTTGGACTTTAAAGAGTTTACAGTTGGTATAAGCTAAATCGAGTAAGAAGTTACCCGTCGGTGACTATTATGCAAGGTTAACTAAGTATCAATATTAACTGAGTGAAAACTTATATGTTAACTAAGCTACTGGTATTTTGTGGTACTCATCGAGTTTGACAGTTGTCGTCGAGCTGTGGGTAGGTTGAGCATTTATTGCAAAAGTTTTGAGCGGGAATTTGAAAAAGTTATAAATATGCAATGAACTTAGTTTATTTTTCACCAGTGTTTATGAAGAGCAAAGAGTTTCTAGAGTGATTTCAAGAAAAGGATTTTCAGAGTATTTGATTGCTGTTTTAAAGTCTTTCAAGTAATTTTGTCAACATTTTCATGTAAGTACTATTATTACCGAGTTGTTCATACTCATACTTACCGAAACCCTAAATTAAGAAATCATGGCATCCACATCAAAGGTGAACAAGTCTAAGTTTTTAAAGGATGAAGAAGTAAATCTTATTGTTTCTGCAACATGTAATAAACCCTGATACAAACTTCATCCCGAAGTTGCATCACAAATTGATCAAATGGGAGCTTTCTCAATCATACCCCCTAGGGTTCTACTAATTGAGGATGTACGCTCATACATTCACTGAAACATAGGATAAATTGGAGATTTTGATATGTATGCAACTTATCAGAAGCTATGTGGAGAAGATGGAAAACTAAAATTTGATTACAAGCAATTGGAAGTAATACGTTTGGTGAATGCCCTAAATTTTTTGAAAGATTTCAAGAGCGAATGGATTAGGGTTGTTCTTAGTCAGTTTCACGATGGAAATTTTTTGTTGGATTTGAACATGATTCATGCTATCACTGGGTATCCTACCAATAATAAGGAAAAAGTATTTCGCAATGTATCTAGGGAAAAAATTGAGAAGAATACGGGAGCCGAGTGGGACGGCTTAGCTATGAAGATTAACACAATCAAGGACCCAAAAGTAAAATTTGTAGCTCATGTCATCGGTTATAAGATTTATTAGTCAAGTAGAATGAATAGGGTGCCATGTGGAGTCATTGACATAGCATTTAAAATGGTCAAGAAAGGTTCTTAGTTGGACCTTGTCAAGCTTCTTTTGAAGTAGATTGAAGAGAACATGAAGACAATCCGATCGGCAAAGTCTAATACATGTAAGTTTGGATCCCCACTAGTTTACATATTCTTTTGTGCAAATATTTTTTTCCATCGATTGGTAATATAGAATGGTCAACCGACAAGCCAGTCATAGTTCAAATTACATATTTGACTAAGGGCTTGGGAAATAATCTTAACAATATTTTAGATAGTTATTTTGAGCAATTCAAAGGTAGAATGAATTCTTAGAGAAAAATTCCAAGGCAACTAGTAGAATATTATGAACATGATATATGTTTTCTAATTGACACCGATTACACATTAATTAAGGTTGTGGAGCCTAGGACAAAATGGTTAGCCCCCATGGTATATGAATTAGACATTGATTTTTCTTCCAAATCAATAAAAGCTTTATTGGCTGTACCTAAGGATGTTAATGTAGAAAGGTTTGGAACCTATGAAGAGGCCAAGACAAGAATTAAAATAGGCCTAGTTATTGGTAAGATTAAAAAGAAGTCAAAGAAAATGATGAAAAAATTCGTAAAGAAATTTGGTGATATGTTGGATCATCTGAGAGTACATCGGTTGAGGTAGCAACTGAAGGTCAGTTACTTGTTTTGACAAACCACATGACAGTGAGGAAACTGAGTTAGACAATGATGTACATTCTACATCAGTTTCTCCTTCCCCCACTCCAAAGAAGAAGCAGTTAGAAGTGAAGACAAGGGCACGTACATGGTTAAAAATTGTAGCTTCACCTCCACCAAAGAAAGGAGTTGTGAAAATATCAAGGCTGATTGCAGCAACAACGATGAAGACATATGAAAAGAGAGGTACTAAAAATACTACTGAGTCCCCTAAGAAAATAAGAAAGTTAATTAGAGGAAAAGATGAATTAGATGATGATGAAGATGATAATGATTAGTTAAAAGTTTTTGTAAATAAGATTCAGTCAATTGATGAGGTATCTAAAGATATAATTGAAAATGGAGGATTAAATGATCCTGAAATTAGTTGGTTTGAGCACTTGTCAACTGAGGATCAGAATAAAATTGACGAGGCTATAATACAGATGATGATTAGATTCAAGAGATTACCAATAGAGTTTCTCAAATACTTACCCAAGGCATTAGAAGAAATAATTTCATAGAAGTGGTCCTATGCCTTGAATATTGAGAAGAGAATGAGGGAACAATCCCTAGTTTTGGCAATTCCTACATTGACAATTCCTAAAATTGAGGAATTAATGAGTAAGTATTCAAAAAGATTTCGAGTAAAGAACCAGGCACTGCAGATACTTGATGAAAATCTGGCAGACATATGAGAATAATCAACTCATCTGGACTTCAATTATAAAAGCTTGAGAAAATTCAGAAAAGATGGCCTTAGCCATTATTCTCGAGAAGAAACTAGAGATAAAAGGTAAGGGAATTTATAATGATGATGCAGATCTGGCACCAAAACAAAGAATTGATATATAAAATACTAAGGTACCTGATACAAAAGATGCCACCGAGGAAATGAGTTTAACTCAGGATGCACTAG
Organism: Chamaecyparis obtusa; assembly: GCA_027943335.1. Taxonomy (NCBI): domain Eukaryota; kingdom Viridiplantae; phylum Streptophyta; class Pinopsida; order Cupressales; family Cupressaceae; genus Chamaecyparis; species Chamaecyparis obtusa. The sequence goes on along the minus strand of BSBK01001309.1, from coordinate 751,074 downwards.
ATCAAATTGAAATCCAAGGGATGGATAATAATGCACTAGATGTACTCATTTAGGACATCACAAATGGTGATCCTAATGCCATTAAAGATGATGAGGATTTCACTATTACTAGAGCTAAAACACAAGAAGAGGAAACCACTACTGAGCTAGTAATAAGCTCTATACTAGGTGATCTTCCTATCCTAATGGAAGTTGTAGAAATAATATCTAAGGAAGAACCTAGAGGCTCAATTCTTGAGAAACTGAAGGACACATCAAGGGAACAAGGGACAAGCACACCTGCTGAGGCATAAGAGCCCAAGGAAAAAGAGGCTGAGACACAGGGCCAAGATGATCGTAAGTCTACCAAGACCACACCATCGAACACTACATCTAAAGCTCCATCACTATCAACCAACACACAGGTTACCGAGGAGTAGAAGAAGGAAGATAATGTGTCTACCAGGCAGGAAACATCGAGTGTTGAGGTAAAATATATTATTCCTTTTGTCAAGAATTCACCACAAGATCCTAAAAAAAAGAATAAAAAGCATGGAAAAGGGCCGTTCACACTAGATGAAGTTATTGTAATACCTGACTGTGACCCGAGGAATTTGGACCTCAAAGAGCTAATAAAATATGGGGAACTATGCACAAGGAAGGAAGCTTAGGAGAAGCTGAGGAAAGAGTGCAAGAGAAAGAAGATTCTTGAGGATGTAAGAGACATCTTGCAATAGGTTGTACCTGAGGTCTAGATAAATGAAGACACTCTGATAATGGACTAGCTTGCCACTCTTGTATAGGAAATAAATGCCCCCGACATTGATGCAGAAAAGAGACTTGAAGAAAGGGCAGAATCTAAGATACATGACAAATTGGCAGCAAAGATAAACCAAGAAGTAGCATTAAACAAGGTAAAGATTTCTAAGGTAATCACCAATGTTCAATCTCTTACTCAGATAATAATTCAGATGTTAGTTAAGCTTTGCGCTATGGAAAGTTTCACTACTGAGATCAGTGAAAAGATTAAAAAGTTGGATATCGAAATCCAAGCCAGTGCAAATTCCTCCTTAACCGAGCCAGATTCTTTTCATAAGCATATACTTAAAGTTCAAGAACTCAGGTGGTTAAGAGCAGAGTTGAGGAAGTAGGAGGATAAAATAAGTGACCAAGTCACCAAGATACAAGCAAAGTTGCTTCCTCACCTCAAAATCATTGAGCGACATATTGTCAAAGCACAAGCTTTAGTTGCAACACCAGTAATTTAAGTGTTGGAGAACATATTTGACATACATGCACAAGTCGGTCTTGAGTATATTGCTCTTACCAACTTGAAAGAGGAATGGGAAAACCTCTTAGATTCTCTGAAGAAAACCCATCAGCACATTTTTGACAAGATGTAAGTACATATTTTTGAGTTTGGAATTAATTTCAAAAAGGGGGAAATATAATGTATATGTCAAATTGTAAAATTATATGCTAAGTGTACTACATACATGATGAGAGCATGCACCAAGGGGGAGTATGTTATGCAAGGTTTGAAGAAATTTTGTCATGTATATATAAAGTAAGGATAGTGAAAGATATATTGATTTATATACATTACAAGTTTTGAAACTAATGCCAAAGAGGGAGATTTTTATCTTTATTTGAGCATTAGATGTTTTCATTATTATCAAAGTGGATCAGTCGGTTATCTATGCTGATCAATTGGTAAAAGGAAGAACTACAAGCTACAATATGCTAGTTAGTTAATCTAACAAGCCTTCATATCGAGTATTTATAAGGTAGTACCAAGAACTAAATGGAAACAAGTTTAACTGAGCACCAGATCAATTTTACCAAGCATCATAGTATACCAAGCACCGAGTGTCGGTAAACACCGAGCACACTAGACACCGAGTAGAATTGGCTATGTTTACCGAGTGATTCAGGAAACATCATAGTAATCTGTTATGGCATATTTATCTATGTAAATGGTTACAATAGATTCATAAAATATTTTACCAAGATTGAGGATTATTTATTGTAGATGTAATCATTAAATGTAATGATGATCCCTATGTTGTTAGAAAGTAAAGTCCACCAAGATAACTGAGAGGGGGGGTGAATTAGTTATCAGATAAATACAACTTTTATCTTGTTTAATAGATTTTAACCATGTAATAAATGTAATCAACAACTATAGAAAGATATACATACACAATAACACAATGACACAAGATATGTTGACTAGCGAACCTCTCGATCAAAGAGTAAACCTCGGTGGGAATGATGCCCACAAAAGATGCACTAATATGAAAGCTCCTTGTGAGAGGATGGACTTTGTTAGGAGTCTTATGAAATACATTTAGTACATATTAGTCCCTACTAGGAGACTTTGAATCCCTGCTAAAAGATTCTAACCCTGTTAGGAGTTATGAAAGACAAAAGGACCCACTGCCCAAATAGCTTCAATGGAAAGATCACTGAAGACACTGTCCAACTAATCTCTCTATATTATTCAATAGAATAATATCAAAATATTACTGATCTCAACAACTTATTACTTCTCCTCTGACTATGCCAAACCACATCAACTGCTTCATGATATCTCAATACTAGATCTTCGTACTTTGCATATCCTCTTTCAACAAGTATTGCACAATTCTGCAATTCACTTTCAAAATCTTACATTCCAATTGCACATTACAATAAGGAAAAAATTACTTCCTTTATACCACACTCAATTAATTACAAATGATTCCACATACATATTACAAAATAAAATCTTCCACACGTTACATAAGAATTCCATAATTACATAAAACTGTCAGCTTCCAATTAAGATAACTCTTCACTCATGTGATCTCTGACCTTTCTGTCACATCCACATCACAATTATCATGTCTTCATTATCTTTTCAACTTCACATGCTCAGATCCTATCCCAATTAGCATATATCATCTGATTTCCAAAAACTGCTACTCAGGAACACTGCCTAAATATTGCTTCCACTGATTTACACATAACTGTCATGAATAAATGAATTTCCATATGCTCTCTTAAACATGATATTACAAAATATCATAGAGTAAGTCCTAAATGCCACATAGCTTGATCTTCAATATTCCATGTGTGCTAACTCAAACACTGTATGCTTCTCTACTAATCTTCAGTAGATCACTGTGTTGACATCAATGAAAATCACAGTCACGAATGCAAAAAAAACTACTACAGAATGGCTGGGAATACTCTCCCATATGATATATTCAACATTCATTCCTAACAATCTCCCCCATTGGCATTGATGGCAACAAAGATGAAAAAACATCCAAGTTCCATGAATACCAACACTGCAACACTGCTACTCTAAAAATACTTTCAAGTCCTCTTCATCAATCAAATCTTGCTTCATTTTCCTATTCAATTCATTTTAGTTTTCCATTTTATATTACTTGTAACCTTCTCCCTCAAATTCTCTTTAATAGATAGTTTTTTCACGTATCCTTCTCTCCCATTGACATCAACAACAAATGCTACATCACTATGTCAATAATAACTTCAATGTCAAAAGACACTTTTCAGAAAATACATTTACTAGAGTCCTCATGACTTAGCTCTAAAACATATACTCCCCCATAGAGGAAGTACCAACATCCAATCCAGAAGAAAGATAAGGCTCATATATCACTAGATGAATGCAACCATTTGCATCACTTATCAAAAGTAGGCTAGGGCATAACCCCAAGCATACCTCTCAAATACACAAATGTATCCTTAGGAAAAGGCTTTGTAAATATATCTGCAATTTGCTCTTTTGTGCTTATATATTCCAATTTGACTTCTTTTTCTGCCACTTTCTCTCTCACTACATGATACTTTATCTCTATATTATTTGTCTTAGAATGTAGTAAATGATTCTTAGACATACTAACTATGCTGGTGTTATCACAATGTATAACAATAGGCTCAACAAATTTTATTTCAATATCCTTCAGCATTTGTTTCATCCAAATTATCTGATTACAATTTTTTTCTTTTGCCACATATTTTGCTTCTGCTATGCTCTGTGAAATATAGTTTTTCTTCTTTCTTAGCCAAGAAACTAATCTTCCTCCAAGGAAAAATGCCCCACCACTTGTGCTCTTTTTGTCATCAACACTACCTCCCCAATCTACATCTGTATATGCACATAAGGTAAAGTCATCATATTTTTCATACCACAATCCATATTCAATTATGCCTCTTAAGTACCTCAGTATCCTTTTTACTACTGCATAATGTGATTCTCTAGGATCAGCTTGAAATCTTGCTACAACTCCAAGTGCATGTGATATATCAGGTCTTGTATGAGTTAAATATTGCAATCCTCCAATCATAGATCTATACTTCTTCTATTCAATTGTAGGAGTCTCATATGTGCTAGATAACTTTTGTCCGGTTACCATAGGTGTTCCAACTGGTTTACAGTTCTCCATTCCAAATCTCTTCAACAAGTCATTCAAGTACTTTGTTTGACTTATGAAGATACCATCACTATTCTATGTTATCTGCAATCCTAAAAAATATTTCATCTCACCAATCATACTAATTTCAAATTCAGTCTTCATTTCATTTACAAATTTATCACTAGATTCATTTTCTCCTCCAAAGATAATAACATCAACAAAGATAACTACAACCAAAAAATCATTTTCAATTTCTTTTGTGTACAATTTTTTGTCTATTGTGCCTTTAGTAAATCCTAATTTTATCAATTACATATCAAGTCTTGCATACCAAGTTCTAGGTGCTTGTTTCAATCCATATAAAGCTTTCTTCAATTTACATACCATATCTCCTTTATTAGTTAAAGGAAAATCTTTAGGCTGCTCAATGAAAACTTATTCTTCTAACTCTTCATTCAGAAATGGTGACTTCACATCCATCTGATACACTTTGAATTTCTTATAAGCTGCATAAGCCAAAAACATTCCTACTACTTCAATTCTTGCAATAGGTGCAAAAGTTTCTTCATAGTCAATTCCTTCTTGCTGTGAGTATCCTTTACATACCAATCTTGATTTATTTCTTACAACTTCTCTTTGTTCATTCATCTTGTTCCTGAATACCTATTTAGTTCCTATAACATTCTTATCTTTAGGTCTAGGGACCAATTCCCAAGTTTTATTCAACTGAAATACATTACCTCTGGTTCTTGATCCAGTACCAATCAAATTACCATCCTTGTCTTTGATTACACAAGTTTTCTCAGTAAACCAAACTTGATATCCCTTATCAACTAGTTGTCAAACACTCAAAAGATTATGTTTCAGTCCATCCACAAAGCAAACATCATCAATATTAGTCTTTCCATCAAGAGTAATAGATCCTATACCTTTTATCAAACAAGGTGCATTGTTTCCAACTCTAACAACTCCTCCATCATAATTGTTAAACTTTATGAATTTATTCACATCTCCAGTCATATGATGTGAACAACCACTATCTATAATCCAATCAACTTTCTTTTCTACTTGAGAAACTAAAGCTTTTTCTTTCTTAACTTATGTTTCAAGATTTTATTCTTTTATTGCTACAAATCCTATATCATCATTCTCATTATCACTTTCTATGAGGCCTCACCCCGTGCCATCATTCATCACAATTTATTTTCCATCTTATGACTCTTGTAGAAACTATATTTTATCATGTTGGACTATTTGGACAGAGACATTATATTTTGATACTATGTGATGACTTATGATTATGTGATGATGATATAGGACTCTTACTTTCATGCTATTTATTAGGCCATGAGCATAGTAATTGATAAATCTTTGATTTATGTATGATAATTTGATGGTACATTCATGTTAGGGAAATTTGTGAGAAATGATCATAATTATTATGTTAGGTGAATTAACATGTATCATTTTATTCTTGACTTTATATGCTTTAGAAATGAAATGTTGCAAATGATGAGAATTATTATGAGATGCGGTTAGAAATTTATGATGTTAAGAATATAATTTTGAGATGTATTTTGTTTACACACACACACACACACACACACACACACACACACACACACATATATATATATATATATATATATGTTATTGAAATTACATGAGATACTGATATTTTGTCAAAGTGTGTAGGAAAGACCATGGACTATATCATGGGAAATTAAAGATGGATAATTGTTAAAATCATGTTAAGCCAAGGTTATCTCCAAGGGGAGATATTAACCTCATTGTAATGTGCAATTGTTGTAAAGTGATGCATGAATCTATTTATTGATTTTGTTAATTTATTTTATTTTATTATTTTAGCCCACTTGGCATGTCATGTGTATTGTGTTGTAATGATACTTGTTGTGGTGTCAATTGACACATGTCATGTGAGTTGGAATGCCCAAGTGCTTTATGTGTGCGAGTGGTCTCTATTTTTAGGAGCCTTGAGTGGGAATCTCTTTCATTTTCGTATGCAATCTTTGCGTGGTCTTTAGAGTGGCATTTAGTGACCATTTAAGGTAGTGGAGGTTAAAAATAGGCTACCCCATAGTGGTGCTATGTGTTGGTGGTCAAATTTTGACCATTATGAGGTATTTTGGCTATTTTTCCCCTTCCAAAAGATGCTCTTTTGAAAAGTGACGAAAATTGGAATTTGCATGCCAAGCCCACTCCTCTTTTTGAAATTTGAATTTGAATTTCCCCCTCTTGTTTGAAAGGATTAGGGTTTGTCTTCTTAAGGAGATGGAGGGAAAATTTTTGGGTAATTGCCCACTCTCCAATCTTTGGAGACTTGAGAGTTTGTGAGATTTTGGATCTTGTTTGTTTTTTTAGAGGAATTTGGTTGTTGCATAGCAAAGGAGGAGACTAGTTGGGGAAAGCTCGTCACAACCCTCATTGCCATTAACTTGGATTGAGGTTGGATCTTGAAACTCTTTGTCTTAATGTTATGTACATGATTTACTTTTTTGTGTTATGTGAATGCTTTGTGTTGTAAGTAATTGTTTGGCATTTTGGCTTATGCATGCTTGTGGTGACTTCCTTTCTTTGTTGCATTGTTTTCTTTGGGGTGTGCAAGGCCAAACTCACCCTTGGGAGGGAAGAGAGTCTTGATGGGTGAAGGGAAAGAGTTGGGACTACTCATCTAGTGTAGAGTCTTTCCTCTAGGAGGAAGGGGATAAGGCATGGATGTATGGGCATCCATGTTGCCATCCTTGTGTTTATTATTTGTGGGGCATAAGGGTGTTGATTTGGTGTAGAATATGTGAAAGGTTTATGGTTGTATCATTGGCCTTGTGAAGACAAGTTGAGCAGATTTTAAAGCCTTGTTGAAGACTGGTTTATTCTTGTATTTTGGCATTCTCCTAGTTGGGTAGCTTCCACCTTCACCCCTACTATGGGTCTAGGGTGACCCAATGTGTGCATAGCCTTGGAAAGGGAATTTGATGTTCATATTTATTTTTTGATTTTTTTGATCAAGTGCTTGATGTTTGCATGTTGGAAACCCTATCCATCTTTATTTCCCCTAGCTCAGGGGTGGCCATGAAATGGCCTAGGTTGGGAGGTGAGCCTCCATGGTCTGTTGTTTTGTTTTGTAGATTTCTGAAGACTTAGCTTGCTGGTTTCAAGGAGTTAAAGGAAATTTGGATATTAAATCTTCTTCAAGTTGTTTGAGTTTGTTGGCCTTGAGCCTTTGTGTAAATTGTTTAAACAAGACTATGTTGAAAAGCCTAGTATTTGAAATGCTTGTAAAATATAGTAGATTAATTTATTTTTCTCCCATCTATTGAACTAAAGTGATTATGTGAATGATGCATTGATTTTCCTTGTGTTGAAAGAAATATAAGTGTTGATGTTTAGAGTTAGAAGGAATTGATGTAAATGAGAAAAGATATATCCTTATATGATTTATGTAATCTAAAAGTTTATTTATGTATTTTTCATTTAAGCTCACCTTAAAGGAAATGATTTATTTCCATTTTATGTGAAGTCTTGAATTAAATTAAATGTTCAGTTATTTCATTTCTTGACATAGAAATATAGTTTTATTAATTCTCTTTAAACGATAGCGTTAAACTGAATCTAGAGTTAATTTTCACGAATATTGTGTATATAAAAGAAAGAGATTAGTTATTGTAGTTAAAGTGACTTTATATTTAAATGTTTATGTTAAAAATGTATAAATATCTATATGTTAATATAACATTGATTATATTATCATATAAATATTTCAATAAAAAAAAGCTCTAGATTTTAGTCTTAATTACTATGTTTCTTATTTTGTAAATCTTGGAATTCATAGTAAAATGTGTGTGTGTGTGTGTGTGTGTATATATATATATATATATATATATATATGTCACAAATATATATATATATATATTAATGCATTCTTTTTATCTAGCATTGACAACATATTAATACATATACATATATCTTGCTATATGTATATGTATTAAAACCCTGTATACTTTCCTAATCGTATCATGCTATAATAATTTAATGTTGAACAAGTTTCGTATTGAAATGAAAAATAATCGCAGACCTTAATATTATAAATTTATATATATTATTATGTATGCACATATACCGAAACATATATGTGCATATATAATAATGTATATATATGTCACTGTGTAATTTTTTTTTAAACATCGAAACAATAAACCTCACAAACTTTTATACATTTAATACTTCCGTGAAATTCCTATGCTTGCGGCCATTGAAGTAAACCGTTATTACGAAATCTTTTTAAAAACCAAAATTAATAAAGTTAATGCACGTTTGAAGCAGACTGTTATGCGGTGCACCATATTGCTAATGGTGTCAATGCTACCTTTATTGGTGGATGGGCCTGTGGTCGACCCACACCTACTAAGGGTGTAGCGACACTGACCTGGCCATCCTCCCCAAGGGGGCGATGGACAGGCTAGTGCCATCACCCCTAATGGGGAATGATAGGGGCCAGTCCCCCATCCAAAACCCTCATGCTGACACTGTAGATGCCACCTTGTGTAGGTCATCGACAGGCCATTTTTTGTCCTTGATCCGTATAAATATAAATTCAATCTTAATACCGTATGATTTATGCTAAAACTAAACTTTGATTTGTGGTAGTTTTGTATGCAATCTTCAGACCTGGCATTGTATGTTAGATTAATTTCAGAAGAAGCATTTAATCCAGATCCTTGCATGCCTGTACATTGCTATTAGTCGAATAGTAACAGAGATTATAGCTAATTTTTTTTACAAAATATTTATACCAATCAATCTTAAAACAGATGAATCTGTGAGTACATCTACTTTGGAATTTTTAGACCAATCTTAATTCTAGAAAACTAGAGATGTAAGCTTGGAAGCATAATAACTTATTATCAGACCTTTCTTTCTCCTTGCATCTGGATGAATCGATTTCTTCTTGTTTTTTCCCTTGTATATACTCAAGTATACACAGGGGTGTATACACACTTGTGTGTATATGCACCTATGTATGCTTGGGTGTATACTCACCTGGAGTTTTCATAAATCTCCATGGCCCTTTGGTCAAACTTGCAACCCTTCAATAATGAAATTAGGGTTTTGGGCCAAGTTGTAATTAACCTAAACCCTAATTTCGGATTAGGGTTTGGGCTAGCCAAGAGGCCATAAAGAGTTTTCTCATTTTAATTATTTTCAAATTATTTTCCTTTAATGAGTCAGTGGATTATTAATATATTTGACTTTTGTCATCTCTTATTTTATTTCCTTAAAATATATATTTCTTTTTATTAATAATGCCCTTTTGATTTTTAGTAGTTTCCCTATTATTTCGGGATTTAAATTGATTTTTGGTTAAAATATTATATAGACAACTTATTTCCATATTATTTCTTTTAGTATGTATATTTGGATCCCTTTTATTTATTAAAACATTATTTATTTTAGTTTGTGCTAATTAATTATTGCACTTTCATTTTGTTAATGTTAATTATTAAATTAATGGGCCCTTGATATTTTAACGTGCTTTTATATTCTCGTGGTCCATAATTCCTTAAGGAGATTAATTAAACTATAATCCCTAGGTGGACCTTGGTAAATTATCAACCGCCTACAATTATTATTAAAATAATAATTGTGACATTATTTTATTATTTGATAACTATGAGTTATCATAATTCTTATATAAATTAAATCTTTTAAATCAAGTATTATTGCCTTTATCCTTTTAGAGTGATTGCTTTAGGGATTTCTCCATCATAGCCATTTTGATTTAACCCAAGTTAGTGATTTCTTCGGCCTAGTGCACCTGATGCATAGGGGATATCGGCAAGCCAGCGCATGCATCGAATTCCCTTGCAAGTTGAGTGCATTGGGTGATGTTTTGTTCTCATGTTTCAGTATGCAACCTTGTAGTTAGTGGCTTTAGAAAAAATAAAATTGTTGTGTGTGTTTTTCCCTAATATTGGGCATGACACTTTTGCTTAGAGATTTCTCCATACTAGCTTCAAATTCTTCATCATTAGCATAATAACATTCTTTAGATCTTCTAGGTTTAAAGTTCTTTCTATACTTCTTAACTCTCTTAGGACATTTAGATGCAAAATGACCATATTCTTGACAAGTCCAACATTTAAATACTTTCTTACCACCTGGCTCTCTTTTCACAAGTAAGAAAATACCTTATTCAATCTTTCTGTCTTCTTCATTCCTAGTTCTGTGGCTACTATCATAATCTCCACTCACACTCATGCTTCTTGAAAAAGTAGGACGAATACTAAGTGCATTGAATGCTATCTCCATTTTAGGTAAATCTCCTGATTGCCTCAAGTTTATTTCTGTTGCTTCTAATCTTCCAAGAAGAGTTTCTTTGGTGAAGTTCTCAGTACAAGCTATAGCTTGTTCAATCATCTACATTGTCTACTTAAATACAGAAGTCAATGTCCTTAGAATTTTCCATATCACTTCACTCTCTGTCTTGATTCCTTCACAAGATTTTATACCTACAACAATTTCTGACATTCTACCAATATAGCTTCTAACAGATTCATCTTCCATCATTCTTATATCTTCAAATGCACATATCCAGTTGTGTAATCTGACTTTCTTTGCATGTTCATCAAATTCAAAAGTAGATTGTAAAGCTAACCAAATTTCATGAGATGTTTTTAGATATTTTACCTGACTGTACTCATTTTTCAGAAGGGTTGACAAGAGTGCTTCTCTGGAAAGTATGCTACACATGAATAGATCTCTTTCTTCAGTAGTACATCCTTCAATCTTGTCTTCATCAATGATAGTCTTCTAGTTCTTTGTGATTAACCAATACCCTGATCCTAAACAAAGTAGGTGTGTCTTCATCTTTTCTTTCCAACTATCAAAATTTACTCCATCAAACTTAGGGCTTTCTTTCCTAAAATGACTCACCATGGATCTCCTTAAGCTATTAAAATTTTCCTTCAAGGACCTGTTGCTTTGATACCAATTGTTAGAAAGTAAAGTCCACCAAGATAATTGAGAGGGGGGGAGTGAATCAGTTATCAGATAAATACAACTTTTATCTCCTTTAACAGATTTTAACCATGTAAGCAATGTAATCAACAAACATATATAGAAAGATATACATACATAATAACACAATGACACAAGATATGTTGACTAGGGAGCCTCTTGATCAAAGAGTAAACCCCGATGGGAATGATGCCCACAAAAGATGCACTAATATGAAAGTTCCTTGTGAGAGGATGGACTATGTTAGGAGTCTTATGAAATACATTTAGTACATATTAGTTCCTGTTAGGAGACTTTGAATCCCTGCTAAAAGATTCTAACCCTGTTAGGAGTTATGGAAGACAGAAGGACCCACTGCCCAAACAGCTTCAATGACAAGATCACTGAACACACTGTCCAAGTCATCTCTCTATATTATTCAACATAATAATATCAAAAGATTACTGATCTCAACAACTTATTACTTCTCCTTTGATTGTGCCAAACCATACCAACTGCTTCATCATATCTCAATACCAGATCTATGTACTTCGCATATCGTCTTTCAACAAGTATTGCATAATTCCATAATTCACTTTCACAATCTTACATTCCAGTTACACATTACAATAAGGAAAACATTCCTTCCTTTATACCACACTCAAGTAATTAAAAATGAGTTGGCATACATATTAAAAAATAAAATCTTCCACATGTTACATAAGAATTCCATAATTACATAAAACTATCAACTTCCAATTAAGATAACTCTTCATTCGTATGACCTCTGACCTTGCTGCAATTTCCATGTCACAATTATCATGTATTCATCATCTGTTCAACTTCTCATGCTTAGATTCTATCCCGATTAGGAGATATCATCTGATTTCCAAAAATTGCTACTCAAGAACACTATCTGAATACTACTTCCACTAATTTACATGTAACTGTCATGAATAAATGAATTTCCATATGCACTCTTAACCATGATCTTATAGAACATCATAGAGTAAGTCCTTAACTCCGCATATCTTGATCTTCAATATTCCATGTGCGCTAACTCAAACACTATTTGCTTCTCTGCTAATCTTCAGTAGATCACTGTGTTGACATCAATGACAATCACAGTCATGAATGCAATAAGAACTACTATAGAATGGAAATGAATACTCCCCCATAGGATATATTCATCATTCATTCCTAACATATGTAATAGTCAGATCTAGGTTAATTTTGTACACCGTAGATCTTAGGTTTTTCCTAAGAATATGTAAACCTAATTAGGTCATGGCAGTCATGGAAATCATAGCAGTTTTCTATATAATTGTAATTCATGTCATTTTGACACAAGGATGACATAAGGTGAGCAAGGAAAGAAAGTGAATCAAGAAGAAGATCTTGAAGTAGTAGCCACCTTCGAGACATCCGAATTCAGACATGGTTTGAGCAGTAATCAGAGATACAATTCAGTTTATTCAGAATCAGTCAAGGCTACCGAGAAGAACAGAGGATAGACTACTAAACATTGAGGTGATATTTATTCAGTACATCATAGATTTGATTCAGAAAAAGTATATTTTTCATTTACAGATACTTTTTGTTATTCTCTAATCATTGTAAAAGATTTAGAAAAATCTCTTAACAGAGTAGACTTAACAGTCTGTTTGTAAATATCTTAACCGAGTACACACTCAAGTAGTGTTGTTTAAATCCTTTAGCAAGGTGTATCTAGTCAATATGATTGTTACTCCTAATAGGGTAAGATCACCAGAAGTGATCACAACTTCTATCCTTAACTGACATACTTTATTATCTATAATAGTGAAGAATTTGTGGGTGTCCTCCCCATCGCAGTTTTTACCTTCTAATAAGGGTTTACGCATAACCAAAATATTTGTGTTATGTGATTGACTTATTGTTTGTTTTTTATGCACTTTACATTTACATGTTAATTGAATGAATGTTTCAAACAATGGATTCATTTGGATGGATTAGTTACTACTATTTGCAGATTGAGTATTCAGTTAAAAGTTTTTTAGGGTACTGATTCACCCCTCCCCTCTCAGTCCTTTATCTTTCCATTCCAACACACACACACACACACATATATATATATACCCACAATGACCTTTTAGTTATTCATATCCTTGCGTATAGTCTCATTTTGTGCACATTACTAGGAATTCATTTCATTTTTATATTAAAATAGATAAGGAAATAAATCCAACCTCACCAAATATTTCATAGGGAACATGTCAAGGTATATGTGGCATTCCCATCATGATGGAGGCTCTTATCATAGACACGCATTCCATATGATCACCTTAGATCACATGATATTACCACAAGAAAAAGACAAAGAAAATGTAATGCCCCCAATCCTTGTTTCTCTAGACATTTTTAGACATCTTCGAGTTACTTAGGGAACATAACAATAAATTTTTTATAACAAGTCATAGAAAACTAAGAAAATTCATGATTTCCTCATCTAGTTTCTCTAGTCCATGAAAATTATCAAGATGGGTCTAGAAATACATGATCCATCATACATTTAAAAATATTCGATTGTTACAATGTAGTGTTAAGAAACACATTTGTTTAGTTTGCAAGTACTTGTAGAAAATGTTATCAATCATAGATGTTTCTTTCATTATTTTTTGTGTTTAGTGTGGTAAATGTCTTGTATGTTTAGCATTAGTGTTTAGGAACACTTTTATCTTCATAACTACTGTTTAGGAACACTTTTTAGGTCCAATTATTAAGGAATATTATTTTTGTTTTAGGTTGGTGTCATTAAGAAATACCTTTTGTTGTGTAGTTTATTGTCAATTATGGACTAGGGATGAACAAAACCCTAGCAGAGAGTCCTAATAGCCACCATGTGACCTTGCGGCTCACATTACTATTACCAATACCCCTTAGGAAGATGACTTTCCTAGGACTTTGATATAGATAGATTCCACTCTTAGGAGAATAACATTTTTTTGAATAACATGGCTCTGGATTTGATTCTCAGAAAAGCAATTGGAAGTTATATACAAAATGAACTTTAGATTTTCCACGCATTCAAGGATCGTATTGATAGATAAACTGTTGATTACAAGTAGCACCTGTTTACCAAGTTTTCACCACTTGGACAATTTTTCTATTTTTTCTATAATGGCGCTTGTTTACCAGGTTTTTGCCAACACACTTTTTCTCTTTTTCTCTTTTTTTGTACTTTTTCTTTTTCTATTTTTTTTTCTTTGACTCACCAAGGAGCCTATTTGCTAGGTTTTCACCAAGATGGTCAAATTTTCAGGACTTTTTCCATTTTAAAATTTTTTTCTTCTTTCCATTATTTTTTATTTTTTCAAGATCAATATTTGATGTTTTTGTATTTCTTCAGGAATATTATTTTTTGTATATCTTGAGGAGCTCATTTTTTTGTATAGGTGTTGTTTCAAGAATATCAGGTGTAAAACTGTTTCATATGGAGAGTATTTATTGGATCTAGTAGGACATCTCCCTCAGGTGTAGCCAATTGATAAGCTCCTAATCCAAATGAAGATGTGATGATGAAGGGACCCATCCAGTTGGGTTCAAACTTTCCCTTTTTCTCTTGGTGTTGCTAATTCTTTGAATTTTCTCTTAACACTAAGTCTCCTACATTAAATTTTCTTGGATTTACTTTCTTGTTGTAACCTCTTGACATCCTCTTTTGGTATACTTTGAGATGATCAAAGACATGTTGTCAGCACTCATCTAAAATTCTAACTCTTGTAATTGAGATATTCTATAGTCCTCATCAGTGACTAAATTTTTTAATGATACCCTCAGTGCTAGAAAATCTACTTCAATTGGAAATACCACTTCATAAATATATACCAATGCAAAAGGAGTTGTTTTGGTTGGTGTTCTGATGCTGGTGCAATAAGCCCACAATGCTAGATTAATTTGCAAGTGCTAGTCTCTTCCTGGTTTTCTCACTATTCTATGCAAGATCTTCAAGATTATTTTTTTGACACCTCATCCAATTCATTAACTTGAGGGTAATAGATCGAGGAACACTTCTGAGTGATTTTGAATTGTAGACACAAGTCATCCATGTCTTCATTTTTGAATTGTGCTCCATTGTTAGTTCAAAATGATAAGGGTATCCCATACCTGCAAATGATGTAGTTTAGGATAAACAATGAGATTTTATTGCTTGTAGCATTGGCTAGTGGTACAACTTGGACCTATTTTGTAAAGTATTTATTTTCCGCAATGATATACTTATGTCCATTAGATGAGTCTGGGTAAATCTTCCCTACTAGATCAAAATCCCATTAATGAAAGGGCCAATGTGTAATGAATGGAATTAACTCCCTAGCTGGAGCATGCATCATATTTATGTGGACTTGGCATTTCTTAGATGTTTTGGTATATTGTATGGCATCCTTTTCTATTGTAGGCCAATAGTATTCCACTCTTAAGATTTTTTTGGCTAATAAAAAGCCATTTGAGTGAGACCCACACACATCTTCATGTACTTCCTTTAATGCATGACTTGACTCTTCATTTTCTAAACATATAAGTAGTATACCATCTAGAGCATGTTTATACATGTTGTCAATTATTAAATAACATGATGTTTCTCTTTAAGGCATCTTTTTTCATTTCTTGAATAATTTTCAGGCAAGGTTTGGTCTTTAAGATATGAATAAATATGGGCATATCTAGATAAAACTTAGGTCTCAATAGTGCATATAATTTGGGAATTAGGTGAGTCATAGGTTAGAAAAGGGAGTTCTTCCACCAAGAAGTCATAGTAAAAATAATGTTCTTCCAATTTTAACATGGATGCTAAGGTAGCCATTGCATCAACAACTTTATTCTTTGACCTTGGAATCTGTTTGATTGTGATGTAGAAAAAATACATCTTGAGGTCATCCAATATTCTCTTGTAGGGCACTATCTTATCATCCTTTGTCTGATAGTCATCATTGAGCTGATTAATAATAAGTTGTGAGTCTCCATAGATATGTAACTCAATGATTTTCAAATATATTTGTTGTGGTTCCACAACCACACTCCCCTTTTAAGCCACTTGGCTTTAGGAACCCCCCTCTTTCTAGCTTGTCCTGGGTTGTTTGTATGCTTGTTTGTTTAGTTGTTTATCTTTGGGTTTAGTTGTTTCTTTTAGTCTTGCTTGTGTGTCACACTTTCACACTTTTAGAGGTCTGAAAGTGTGAAAGGTCCAAAAATACGATCAGCCTTGGGAATTCCTACTCTAGGGGTTTCAACCTTTTGGAGGTCCGAGCACTAAAAGGTCTGATTCTCCAAAGAGAGTTGACCTTTCGGTGCTTCAAACTTTTAGAGGTCCGAGACCCCTGAAAGTTTGAAAGACCGATCAATAGAGGTGGCTGACATCACCCCCACTAGTTGCCTATATAAGGCGGTAAGATGCTTTTTTCCCTCACTAGTTCTTTGCACGATCATCAGTTTTTTAGAGCTATTTTGGTGCATTTTATTTCCAATTTTCTCTTTCCTGACTCTTCTTATCTGATTCTTGGCTTTTCTTGTCCGTGACTTGTTTGAGGTTAGTGTCTTTGTCCTCCCTCTATCTTTCTCATTGTTTTCTGGATTGTCTCCCATTGTCATTCTCTTAGTTTGCATTTTAGCTAGGGTTTGTCGGTTAGACAATCTTGTCCTACTCTGGGGTCATAGGGTTGTACCCCTAGACCCCTTAGCTGTGGGTTTGTGGTCAGACCCATTTTCAATCTTTTTCTCAAGCTTGAAGTCCCAAACCCTCAATTTTCACCTTTTAGCCCTAAAAATTTTGCACTTTCATAGTCTAAAAGTCGTAGAGGGATCTCTTCATGAAAAATCAGCTAAGTCCCCTTTTGGTGTTTCGATGGTTTCACACACTGAAGATTTAACATCCCCAAAATGCCAAAACTTGATCTTTCAAGCCTCCAACGATCACTAAAACTCTGGCTGGGTCTTCTTCTTTTGCATTTTTGGCCTTTTTGGCCTTTCAGAGGTGATGTACCCCCGAAGGTCTGAAAGGCCAAAATTGGTTTCCAAGCACTGTAAACTTGAACGGTTTAGCTGTTTCTATCTCATTTTCTCTTGCATAATTTGTGTAATGTGATAAATCTTTGATTTTTGTCCCTTGTCTCCTTGCAAAAATGGTAGAGAAGGTCAATTCACTGGCTATGAGGTATCAATTCAAAGGGTAACACGTACCCTCAAAAGTGGGGAAACTGCACGCTGAGATCATGAATACTGACATCAGGAACATCAGCTAGAATGACTACCTGGTCAAATGTGCACAACCAGTAGGGAGGTCAGAAGACTGTACTTCATTAGTGTACTATTCTTTGGTAAATGCAACAGCATACCCTATTTCCATCCTATCATCAGATTTGATCAACACTCTCATAAGTCACTATGTACCGGATGAAAGAATGGTTAAGAACATCATGGGAGAAATATTTCTAGATCTCAGGAATGATAATATTGAAGATGATTTCCAATTACCCAAAGGGGTAGACAAATTATAAAACTTCATCGGCAAGGGAATGGAATTATACAATAGAGATGTCTCACTATCCCATTACATTATGAACAAGGAGTACCTTATATAGCCTCTACCTAGAAATAAGTTGGAAAGGATAGACATGAGGAGAGGATATATGAAAGAGGACATCCAAGTAGCCATCACTAAGATCAGTCAGGTGTATGGATTGCCAAAGTCTGTACAACTAGAACCATGGATGATCCTGCTTATTGAAAAGATAAAGGAGAGGCAGGTGAGATTTGATTGGGCCACCATCCTCAGTGACAACTTGGATCAGCAACTGATCATAGTAAAGAGTGACCCACACTTCTACATGACATCCTATGTTGTGTATTTATTGGCTACAAGAGCAGTGTACCTGGGTTTGGTGAAATTTGGGGTTATGGATGACCAAAATGCATGGTCGTTCATAGTATACCCATAACTAATTCAGAAGGAATACTACACACATATAATGTCCTAATTTCCACATCGCCAACGATGCTTTTGTGTTCACCATTATATCATCTTAAAATGGAAGCACTTCCATGTTAAGAGAATTTAGCCCTCCAAGTAAGTGGTTTGGGTCATGTCAAGCACCTTGAGTCGGCTCTTTGATCGGATCATACTTGTTCTCCTCATTTAGCTTCTATCTGTCCCTGATTTTCACTCCAATTTGCATTTCCTAAGCATTCTGGGCCAAGATCCTAAAGTTTTTGACCATAAGGTCAAAGTCAACCTCTATCTTGACCTGGTTAGTACTGACCTTGATCCTGACCTAGTTAGTTCCAAGCTCGTCCTTGACCCCCTGTCCAAATTTTTAATTTTCCTTGAATTTCGGGTGTCGGGTTTCCGGGATATTTGTTTTCCCACCTCCGGGTTGGCCATTTCAGGTTTCTGAATGGTAAATCCTCAAATTTCATTTAATCTAGGTATATTTTCTAAAGGTTAGGACCTAATTGGAATTTAATTCTCCAAGGTGGCCCCTCTAGAGGATTGTGCCCCAGTTCACTATAAAAGGGCTCTCATTTTCACATCTCATCTCAAGCAATTTCTCTCAAGCTCTCAAGTACAAGTAAGAATTCAAGCATCCATTCAAGAATTCAAGTCCTCTTCTCCATCCAAGTTCTCCATTGAAGATCAAGGATTCAAGCATTTAAGCCTTTGAAGGGATTTGGTTCAAGCATTCAAGATTCATCATTCAAACCCTAGATCTAGCTATTATGATGGTGTGATCTTCCTTCAAGATCCTTTTTTTCATCTTCAAGATCCATTTCATTCTTCCCTTAAGGTGGATTCCAAGCATACAATCATGGAGGTTTAATTTACATTTATTGATGTTCAAGCTTTCATATCAACATACTTGATTACATTTCAAATACAATTGCATATCTATTGAATGTCATAGCTTCATTGTTAGATCTACTTCTACTACTTGCTAGCATTCTCCATTTCAATTTCAATATTAAGGTTGATTCCAAACCGGGGTTTGACCAAGGGAAACCCCCCAAACAAACAATAAAACCATTTTTCTTGTAGGTACAGGCGTGGAATTTTAGATCTGAAAGAAGATTTGGATACCCTTTTCGTCAAACTTTCAAGAGTTGTGAACAAAGTCAGAATCGACCTTCAGAATAAAAATGTAGCCTTTGACCTTTTATGAGGGTCAAAGACTACCTGCTATTGAAAAGACAAAAGATTTCAAAAAGACAAAAGATTTATGGGTTTTCTTCATCTCGGCATTTCCAGTCTGAATCAGGTTGCAAAATTGCCTGAAAGTACAAATAAACACCAAAAAATGGCATTTTCTAGATTTTCCCTAATTTGAGGTTAGTATTTGTATTTCAATTATTTCAGATTTCAAGCACAATTCCATTATAAGGAAATATAGGGTTTTTCTCTCTCTTTCATATTCTCCATAGATTGATTCGATTGTGCATTAACCTTTTGGTTGATCAAATTGGATCTCTCCTTTGGGAATTTGGATTTAGGAGTGGATCTCATATTTCCCCCATACATTTACATTTGAATAGTGGTGATGCCATTTTACCTCTATTCATTTTCGTGAACCCAACATACTTACTCTCCTTTCTTTTGTGGATTTAGATGCCCTATTGTGTTAGATTTGTGGTTAATCTTTTCTTGCATTAAGATTAGGTTTATTTATGCCCTTGCATTTACATTTCAAAAATCTAAAAAAATTGCAAAATTTCTTCAAAAATACAAAAACATTTACATTTCTTTTTGAAATTAGATGCTCTAGTGTGTTTGATTTCCTTTTCATTTTTATAAGTTTCATTCGATTACATTTGGATATATCTAGATCTATTTGTTATCATGTTGCACAAGTTGTTTCAAACGTTTTCCAAAACTTTTGGGATTACACAACATCCTCCTCTTACCTTACCATTGCATGGCATTACACCTAGAAAAACTTCATCTAGGGCATGTGATGTTGCTTTGTCCTCTTTTGAATTACCTTATAATGATATATTAGAGAATGAAGATGACCTTAATCTATACTTCCATCATATTTCTCTTTATGGAGAGGAGTTGAAGATTGATGTTAATTCTTCTCCTAATAGGGATCAAGCTTTAAGGACTTATGACACTCCTATAATGTGTTTAATGGATAGGGATGATAATCCTCCTATTTGGGATGAGGCTTTGAATTTTGATGTTGATTACTCTCTTCCTCATGAAACCATTATGGATAATTATACTTTTTGGGATGAACCCTTGGATAAATACATTGATTTATCCCCTCCTTGTGAAGAATGTTTTATACAAGTGGATGACATATTCTCTAAAACACACTTCCCTTATGCAAAAGGAGATGACATTATAAATCCTTCACCTTCATTTTGGATTCCTTCTAGTGATGAGGTATTAGCAGAGAAAGATATGAGTTCCCTTAATGCTCTTCCTCTTAGTGGTGATCTTATGAGAAATCAAGATCCTACCTCACTATATTCTTACCATAATATTACTTATATCTATTCAAATCCTTTTCCAATTGTGGTTCCAAGTGTTCCTACAATTGTGTCTTCCATTCATATCACTTCCTACACTTTTCCTAGTGTTCCTAATCTTCCTAATCCTAATCCTATCTTTCCTAATCCGAGTCCTATTTCTCCATCTTCTATTCCTAGTTGTTCCCACACTTATGTTGAGGTTCAAACTATGGTTCATGATGTACAAATATTCTTCAAAGTACCTTCTCCATATTATTCGATCCATAAAGATAAACGAAAAGAGATTTCTCCTTTGAGATTTCTTCATAATTTTACCCCTCATTTGTATATAGCATAGATCTTTTCTCCCTTAGACTGGGGGGTAAGAGGTATATTTCTTCCTGTCTTCTAGAATCCATTATATTCCTGCTTTGAGCTTAATTGGTTATGTTTTCATGGTTTGTATTATGATATCTTTTCATCCATTTCTCTCTTCTATTATTCAAGATATCTTTTCTAGGACATGAAAAGATATCCCTTGCCTTTCATCCCCGGGGGGTAAGGTTCTCCCTTCTCTCTCTTTGTCTAGGGAACTGCTTTCCTTAGCTTAGTGGTATTTGTTAATATTGCAATATTATTTCATCATATTGACAGATGTTTTGACTATGGATAATCTTCTTATATGAGAAGTCATTGTCCTAAGTCGTCACTTCTTCTCTATGTTTCAAATTATGTTCTTTATAAACTCTCACCCTTGCTTTGGTGTTAGAGTTGTTTCCCTCATTCCAAAGATTCCTCTTCCTCTTGTTTGCAGGGGGCTTGATGGTTGAATCTTTGTTCCTGCTTGATTTATCTTTGAAAGTTGATATATTATCTAAAGCACTCCTCTTTGGTGGGGTTCTTGTTGATAAGATCTCTTTCTTTGAGGATCCTTTTTCCATAAGTGACATATCCTTTTCAAGATTATCTATACTCTTGGATGTAGGGGTCAATATCCCTCACTAAGAATATGGTATAAATTGTTGATAAATAGGATATCTCCTTGCATTGTGAAGTAGGTATCCTCTTCCATCTTTGTTCCTACACTTGGGGGGCAAGGATGCCATCTCCTTCTCCTCTGTCTTTTCAGGATTCACCTCTTTCCTTGGTTAAGCAGTATTTATCTATTATGTGATATCCAATCATACATAAAAATTTTGGTTTGCATTGAGGATCTATGTCCTTGATAACAACCTCTTTTGTTGTTTGACATTGGGTTTCCATGGTTGATATATCTCTCACCTTGGAAAATGAATAGTTTTCTATCCCTCATAAGGGTCACTTTCTTTTCACTTCTTGCATGACATCTCTTTACATTCATCCCTTCCATGGCCTCATAGGAGTGGTGACCTTCTTGTCTTGGACTGGGTGTTATCTATGGATATTGTCTTGATGCTGAAGAAGGCTTTATCCTTGTTCTTCTCTTTCCTTAACATGTCAAAATAGTATGTTTTTTCCATATTAAGGAGGGGGGCATATATAGGGTCGCCCTTGTACTATAGTTTTTTATTTTTACATGGTAAATCTTGGAAGGTAACACACATAAGTTGCTAAATCCTGAAAAGACATGCATCCATATGCTAAATCTTCCAATGGTAACACACATAAGTTGCTAAATCCTGAGGAGAGACACATTTCCAATTTTTCAATATGCTTTCATGCTAGTAGGACAGGATCATTAAGCTATGTTATTTATAATTTTTCTCTTGTCTTTCTTATGTAATCATTTATGCTTTTATGATAGCTTTCCAAATATGATATTAGTATGAGAAATATTTCTTAGCAAGGTTTCTTATGCTAATTGATTTGGGTTGTTTATGCTAACTCTTTTTCTTTTGGCACCCTCATGCATGCATGTTGAGTTAGAATCCTTATCCTGGGGGTTTGTGTCCCTAACTAAGTGTCATTCTATCTCATTTTGAATCCATTGAGATCTCTTCTTCCTTCTCCTATACCAAGAGTTTTCATCGAATCCATACTCTTACTAAAGTGGGGGCTTAATGTATCGTCTTAAAATGGAAGAACTTCCATGTTAGGAGCATTTAGCCCTCTGAGTAAGTGGTTTGGGTCATGTCAAGCACCTTGAGTCATCTCTTTTCTTGGATCATACTTGTTCTCCTCATTCTGCTTCTATATGTCCTTGTTTTTCATTCCAATCTGCATTTCCTAAGCATTCTGGGCCAGGATCCTAAAGTTTTTGACCATAAGGTCAAAGTTGACCTTATGGGGTCAAATTCAACTTCTATCTTGACCTAGTTAGGATTGACCTTGATCTTGACCTAGTCAGTTCCAAGCTCATCCTTGACCCCCTGTCCAGATTTTGAATTTTCCTTGAATTCCGGGTGTCGGGGATATTTGTTTTCCCACCTCCGGGTTGGCCATTTTGGGTTTTAGAATGGTAAATCCTCAAATTTCATTTAATCTAGGTATATTTTCTAAAGGTTAGGACTTAATTGGGATTTAATTCTCCAAGGTGGCCCCTCTAGAGGATTGTGCCCTAGTTCACTATAAAAGGAGGCCTTCCTCTTTCATTTTCACATCTCATCTCAAGAAATTTCTCTCAAGCTCTCAAGTGCAAGTAAGAATTCAAGCATCCATTCAAGAATTCAAGTCCTCTTCTCCATCCAAGTTCTCCATTGAAGATCAAGGATTCAAGCATTTAAGCCTTTGAAGGGATTTGGTTCAAGCATTCAAGATTCGTCATTCAAACCCTAGATCTAGCCATTATGATGATGTGATCTTCCTTCAAGATCCTTTTGTTCATCTTCAAGATCCATTTCATTCTTCCCTCAAGGTGGATTCCAGGCATACAATCATGGAGGTTTGATTTACATTTATTGATGTTCAAGCTTTCATATCAACATACTTGATTACATTTCAAATACAATTGCATATCTATTGAATGTCATAGCTTCATTGTTAGATCTACTTCTACTACTTGCTAGCAATCTCCATTTCAATTTCAATATTAAGGTTGATTCCAAATCGCGGTTTGACCAAGGGAAACCCCCCCCCCCAAAAAAAAAACCATTTTTCTTGCAGGTATAGGTGCAGAATTTCAGATCTGAGAGTAGATTTGGATACCCTTTTCGCCAAACTTTCGAGAGCTGCGAACAAAGTCAGAATTGACCTTTAGAATAAAAATGTAGCCTTTGACCTTTTATGAGGGTCAAAGACTACCCGCTGTTGGAAAGACAAAAGATTTTTGGGTTTTCTTCGTCTCAGCATTTCCAGTTCAAAATAGGTTGCAGAATTGCTCGAAAGTACACACAAACACCAGAAATTGGCATTTTCCATATTTTCCCTAATTTGAGGTTAGTATTTGTATTTCAATTATTTTAGATTTTAAGCACAATTCCATTATAGGGAAATATAAGGTTTTTCTTCCTCTTTCATATTCTCCATAGATTGATTCGATTATGCATTAACCTTTTGGTTGACCAATTTGGATCTCTCCTTTGGGAATTTGGATTTAGAAGTGAATCTCATATTTCCCCCATACATTACACTCAATAGAGGTGATTCCATTTTACCTCTATTCAGCCATCATTTCCTCCATAGAAGGAGACTATGCAAAAAGGATGTCAATAGAAGTTGTTGCAAACGTTAAGGCCCTTGGGGCATTTTATATTCAGCTCAAGAATTTTACATACATCTGGGTGGTAGGATGCACCCTGGCTCCTAAGAAGCTGCTGAGATATCCATTTGATAGGGTAATCTTGTTGGAGATGGCTAGACAACTGTCAGATGTTCATGAACACATCCGAAACAAGAAGAAGCACTGTTGGGACTTCCCAATTTCCATAGGGCCCCACTGTGTACAAGATATGAAGATCTATAAGTCCTTATCCTTTGAATGGGATGAGTTCCCACTATAGAGTTACAACCTCATAAGGATCTGATTCAATCCAATTGGTATATACAGTGACATAATGGGAAGGCATTTGTACATGAGCCCCACATTGAGGACAATTGGATAAACTGCCTAGATGACTATGAGGTCAGAATCCATGACTACTACTGGATGAGCTTGGAGCTAGCACAGACTACTGTATTGCTAAAGATACCCCTAAAGGTGAAGGGAGCTAACTCTGAGGATGTCTTCGATGATATTTATAATTTGGATAAAATATATACCAGGGCCATTCTAAATGTAGAACTGGACAGGGATGAAAATGATGATATCAACTTCAAGGCAAGACATGTCATCAAAGTGACTAAGGCGTGGATCACCCATCCATTTCCTATGGATCCAGTGCCAATGAAATAACAACCAGCTCAGCCCTCCAAGGAAAAGAAGAATAAAGGGGAAAAGGTGTTGATGCCACAATTCAAAGACGCTGCACCACAGAAGCCAAAAATGGTGTATAGACATGAGCACCCTACAACATATGGCTCAGCTACCCACTCAAAGAAACCCAAAACTAGAATGATGGGAAGCATAGAACCTCTAGATGTTCCTTCTTCTAGTGGTCCTAAATCTCTGAGTGCACCAAAGAAGGCACCTAAATTCAAGGTGACTGGACCTAGGCCAACTCGGGTAATAAAAGGGAAAGTATAGAAGAGAAAGAAAGACTCACCACCCACTCAGATGGACACCCTCTTAGAGGAATATGAAGATCAAATGGATCAAGTGCCCCTTAGCAAAAGAACCCAATCTGGAGGATTCTTGAAGAGAAGATGGTTATTGGAAGATGATCCACAAGAAGACACTGAAGGAGGAACCCATGGGGAACCTATAAATCTGGATGCTCTAGGAGATGATGAATTTGGCATCTCTGATTTCAAAGGACTTCATGGTTTCCAATAATTTAAGCAACAGGCTCCAACTGCAAGACAATCATTGTCTTTTGATTCCTTCCCTACACAGTTGACTAGCCCTCTTGGCAATGTGAGAGAGGAAATTTCATGAAACTCTCAGAAATCAGTTGAGGAGGTTGTAGTAGAAATTTAGAAGGAAACTAAAGAGTCAGGAAGGGATTCTTATATAGGTGTCACCTCTAAGGAATATATAGTAGTATAAATTCCCTTGATTCCACCTACCACTTCACCTCTACCTCGGCATCAAACACCACCTACCACTCCACTACTGCCTCCAGTTTAGACTACTCCATTGCCACCACAACCTCTACCTGCTCATGTTCCCATGCCAACTCAACCTCCTCCACCAATGCCTTCACCTACTCCCCCTACCGCTTCTACTCCTCCTGTAAAGAACCCTCCTTCCCAAGCTCCCATTACACCATTGGTCCACACTAAAACACTAGCACAAGGGCCTTAGGAACTAGAGAAGGAGACAGAGGTAGTCGGTGAGATTTTGTCAGAAGGACAAGATGGATTAGAGAAATAGACTAAAGAGGAAGAGAAGACAAATGAGGAAGAAAAAACAAATGTTGGAGATGATTTGAATGTGATGGAAGAGAAAGAAACTGAAGGAAGGGAGGAGGAGAGTCACAAGGAGATGGAAATCAAATGCCTGACAACTACCTCGACTCTAGCCACCCCTTATGAGCTCCTCAATGCCTTTTCAAAGTCCACTTAGTTCACCAAGGAAATTCAGCTAAGAACAAGGGTATATACTGATGATGAAACAGATATGGTGGCATTAGGGTGAGCA
Source organism: Chamaecyparis obtusa (assembly GCA_027943335.1). Classification (NCBI taxonomy): domain Eukaryota; kingdom Viridiplantae; phylum Streptophyta; class Pinopsida; order Cupressales; family Cupressaceae; genus Chamaecyparis; species Chamaecyparis obtusa. Next base: position 724,515 of record BSBK01001309.1, on the reverse strand, counting down.
TTCCATCAAGCGAGATCTAGTACCTAAGCAAGGACCCTTTCATATGTAACATAGGACCAAGCAGGTAGATGGGATGCTCAGGTGGCTATCCCTACAATGAGTATTAGTATGACTAAAGTCACCCCAGATGACTATGTGCTGGAGGAAGTAGATTTGGGAGAGAAAACTAGAGAAGAGAGTAAAACTCTAGCTACCCTCGGATTGAAGCATGCTCTAGGTTTCATGGACAAATAGGAAGAGAAGATAAAAGTATTAATGGAACAAAATAAGGAAATGAAGAAATTCATTCTTAAGATAGTGGGACCCATTGACCCTAGTAACCTAGAGGGCTCATTATAGGCTATTTTGGAGAAAAGAGGTGATGTAAATACACTAGCAGATGTCCCACATTCTTTTGTTCAAGCTTGTGTAGACTGGAAGGCTGATTTTGAGGAGTTTTCCAAGGTATCTCTCAAGAGGATTCTGAGGCCTTTCCAAAGTATTCTTCAAGGAATCACATCCTTGGTTGAGATTATGAGTGAGGAGAATGGTTTTGAGGAGAAGACTTTGAAATGGAAAAATACACTAGAATATCTTATGGTAATAAGGAAGCAACACTTCCAATTTTTGGTTAAGGTGTATGAAGGGTTAGAGCTAGATAATTTTAAGGAATGGATCTAAGATATCAACAACGCATTGACCATTTTTGAGAAGGTGCTGAAGAGAATGAATAAAAATAGAGATGAAAGTTTACTTTTTGTATAGGAAATGCACAAGTTCTTTGAAGGGTTAGACCTATACTTGTATGAAGAAGATGATGAGAAAAAAATGCATCCTATAAATTTCATCATAAATTAGTATCAGGATATCTTCAGAGGAGTTGGTACAAATGAAAACCTTCAATAGATGTTCTATTAGAAAGAAGAAATTCAGAAAATGTTATCCCAGGAAGAGGAAATACAAGGGCTTGTAGCTGGATTGATCACCTTCCAAGAGAGACAATAAGAACTCTTTAAAGGAGTCAAAATGACTAACTTTGAAGTGGTATAAGAGATTGTGGATACGTTTCGCAAGGCTCACTTAGAAGTCCTCCCAAGTCGATAGACACCCACTTTGGACTCAGTCAAATTTTGTATTGGAGAAAAAAAGTTTTTCACACTTAGCCATTTTTGAAGGCCCTGATTTTTGGCATTTCATCCCTAGAGGATTTTCAGCCTCCGAAAGTCCAAAAGTTGGGAAAGTTCATGTCCACACTTGGTCAATTTTAGAGCTTCATTTTTTTGGGGCAACAATCAGGATCCAAGATTTTTGGGTACGACTGCCATTTGACTTCAGTCATCTCAAAATTGATTTTTAGTCACAAGGATCACATAAAGGGAGGTCATTTCTACATGATTTGAGGGCCTCTTCTAGTTGAGTCCATGTGGAGAAGTCATAGCAGAGGATAAAGGGTAGGATCAGAAAGTTTTATAGAGAGCTTGCATGAGTTCTAGTTACATTTTTGAGTCATTTTATGCATGATATGCTCTAGTTTTTGTAATGCACAAGGTTCACATCTACGCTAGGGTAGTTTAACTTATTTTTAGAGATAGTTTCATTGATTTAATCTATATTTTAGATTTATTTTTGAGTTTCAAATGCAGTCAAAAACCTAGCTACAAAAATAAGAGCACAACTCTATAAATTATATGAACTCAATGTAATTAAGGTCAGATTTTTATCATTAATACAATACATACAATTGGTGCTTCAATCATGGTGTGATTCTTCTACTACCTTTGTGAAATTTATGAAATTGTGAATTGCTCATTTGTTTATTTCAAAGAACTAGTTGATTGTGTGGTGATTTGATCTGCAATTCTTTTTAGTTCTGTGTTTACCTCTGTTGCATTGCTTCGTTGTGACAAAATTATTGAGAAGATCTCTCTTTTTTGTGCTTTGAAGATAAACTTGTCTCACATGTACGCACATCTGTGGTGGCTTCATGATTTGATGATTTTTGGCTTATTATACATCTGCATTTATTTCCATTGATGATTACATCTGCCTAGCTATGAGTATGATTTCATCAGGTCTCTATTTTGTGGGTTTTCTAATCTTCTTGGTATTTTAATTTGTGAAGCAATGTGATATTGGTTTATGTCCAATAGTTTCTTTCAAAAAAATTCTTTTAAAATCTCGTTACCTTGCTTCTTACCTTCCTTGCATATCAATTATGATAGATTAATTAGATTAAAATTATTTTCATTTTAAAATCTGAAAAATCCTAAAAAAGAAAATTTTGTTGTGTTCAAAGTTTGTTTTGCATCCCTTTTGAGATACAAACAAGCAAAGGCCTTCTCATGAACAGATTCATATTTATCTTCTATTGAGCTATCCAAGCAGTTGGGACCCAGCCCAAAAGGAACCTTGAGAGTGACTACTATCATTCTTCCAAGAGGGGAGTTTTCTCACATAAATTCCTAGCCATTGTCTCATGTAAAAACAATGCTCAATAGAAGTAGCGCTAGAAGGAGGGCCCTCAAAAGGGAGACCCTAGAATTATGGATCATTCTTTCTCGAAAGGTTTGAACGAGTCCTCAGATCCTCACCAAACAAAGGGGAATTCCTAGAACTCAGAGAAGTTCACAGACCTCATAGTAGTAAAGAAAGACCCAGAGTAGATACTTCATATCATCCTAATCTTCCACCATTTCTGGACATTGCTGCCCCGACTGCTACTACTCTACCAATAGCTCCAATGGATTTTTTCATAAATGCTCAAAGCTCTCTATTGGATCTACAAGGACAACTCCATGAGCTTCCAAGAATCTTGAGAAATTTTGTCCACGTTTCATCTATGGAGAATCTAGGACAATGAAAGAACACATTCATGCATTCAAAGAATTATGCAATCACAAAGAGATTTCTCATTGGGATATCATGTGTCACCTTTTCCCCTACACATTGGGGGAATTTGCATATAAATGGTATTAAAACTTGCCACGGGGATCTATCTCCACATGTGGGGAATTTTAAACAAAATTCCTAAATCAATTCAAGTTATATGTGGATCCGGCTAATCTTCACCATCAGTTCATCTCAGTGAGAAAAGACCACAACAAACCAATTGCCATGTTCAATCACCATTTTCATAAGATGTACCAAAATCTTGAGGCTCCTTATATTGTACTAGTTGGGGCTGCTATACAAGTGTACCTATGTGCCTTGGATCTATTAACATCCATATTCTTGAAGAGGCTACTCGCAGGTGACATAGACACTCTGGAGAAAGTATGTGACAAAGTCATCACATTCACCCAATAGATGGATCCACAAGTAGGTGAAAACTATGGTGTCTCCCTAGCATTAGGGAACATTTCCATGACTACTCCATTCGGAGAAAATAATCAACTCCCAGTGCAATACACCCCAAGACTCAATCCGGTATCGACCCCATACATTGTTGCACCACCGCTCGCCATCACATACCCAGGGTATGATGCACATAAGGCAGCCTTGTGTGAACAAAAGGCTATTGTCCCAAATGAACCAGACCATGCTTTAGTGAATGAGTTAGATGCCATGAAAAAGACATTGACCTAGTTAATAGGTGAGATCACTAGGATGAAGCTTAATCCACCTCAGAACCAGGGGAACTACCAATGACCAATTGTCACCCCAAACACCTACTCCTAGAATCAAAATCGTAATTATGGCAATTACAATAGTAGCAATAACAATAATGGTGGAGGTTATGGGAATGCTTCTCAAGATAAAAATTTTGGTCAACAACAAACTAATAGGATGTGGAAAACACACCCCATCAATGGTAGCATGCCCTCCGACAATGCGAATGCCTTTAACTCATCCGAGGTCGATCTCATTCAAGCTTCCAATACGTACCAATCAGATAACGAGTATAGGGGAGAGTTTGACAATCAAAAGATCCAAGATCCTTATAACTCCTAGACTCATTTTAGTGCCATGGTCTTCAATTCTTATGACTCGGGTATAGGGGGGAGTCCTACCGATAACACAACCGATGAATAATTTGTCTTCCCTTTTAATTAGGAAAGTCAGCTTGAGTATTTTGAGATCCATGCTTTTCAAAACAATAATAGAAGTAATTATAATCTAAGAAGTAGATGAGAACCTCTAACTGATGGTATTCCCCAAGAATGCAGCCCACTCCACCTAACCCACGGGCTAAAAATAATCCTACACCTCCTAGTGGTCCTAGTGTGACTATTGCCCCGACAACGCAACACTAGCCCACCATGTTGAAGAATCTAGCTTGGGCCACCAAAAAGTATAGTGCACTAGAGGAGCTAAAGAGAGTTAAAGCTAATATATTGATGAAGGGTGCTCCCCTTAATACCACAAACACATAACAAAAATAGAGAAATAACAACAATATGCAAGAACATAAAATTGGCTTCTTATTATCTCCACAAATGTGGAATTACAAACTTTTAGAATTACAATATGCAAAGCCACATGGGCATTCCCTTACAATATTCTGTAGGACAAAGCCTTGAATCAATACCTAGATCTACTACCCAAAACTATCCCAAACTGCCTAAGACAACACTACAACCTTGCTTATATAGGCAATTTTCCACCGCCTGGGAAGGTTCCAAACTTTTTAGCCAACAAGGCTGACCAAACTTATAATTATTTTATTTTTCATTTTATTACATCAAAGTCATCTCAAAATAACTTTTGAAACCCAAACAAATTTTTTGAAGGAAAATCATTTTCCACCATTTTAGGTGACCCAACTTTCGGAGACCATAAGTCATCACCCGTTGACCCGATTGACTATTATAACCCCATTTCAAAAAGGGCACGAGGAGCTCTACAACACTTGAATCAAGCAAGCTTCATTCAGTCAAAAATTCAACCTCATCCGGGGCCTCTAAAGCCTTCAAAATTGAGTTCAAAGTTTTTGTACCTTGTTTCCAAAATTGAAAAGTTTCAATATCTTCAAAACTAGACTTGATTTGGCAATGAAACTTTATAGGTAGGCTGATATGACTAAGATGAACCTCCAACTGTGAAATCAGAACATTCTGAGATTGTATGACCAACTTACTAAAAATAGCAAGTTTCCATAAATAGCAGCTCTACACAAGATAGCCCTTATTGAAAAGAAACTAGAAATATTTTTGGGTGATGCAAGATTGCTCTTACACCCAGGATGCTCCTACATCATATATCAATGTACAACATGTTACAGAGTTTTCCTTCCTAGAGAGAAGCTTTCCTAAAATCATTGGATCATTCCAAATCGGTCCCGTCCAGTACTAATGATAGGAATTCATCCAGTGTAAATGCAGTTGAGGCAATGAAAACCATGTTCAAGGATAGGGTATAAGTACCCCCATTCTTGCTCAGCCTCAAGATCTTTGGAAAAAAATTGCATAACTATTTGATTGAATTAGGGGCTTCATGTAACATCATGCCATTATCCATATGCCATAAGCTTGGGATGAACCCTCAACCAACCAAGAAGGTGTTGATCCAATTTGACAAAATAGAGGTCAAAGTCATTAGGGCCCTGAAGGCTACACACATATAGTTAACCAATGACCCTAGGATCCAAGATTGCATCAACATACATGTGGTGGACATCCTAGAAATATATGGTATGTTACTCAATAGGGAGTAGACGTAGTCCTTGAGAGGATGGTTCTCCATAGATTTCACTCAACTTTGGCTACCTTGGAAAGGATTCAATAACCAAATCAAGGTTGATGCTAAACCCAAACTCAAACAGATAATAACCGAACACAATGCCCAAAATGAAGTCTTATTCTCACAAGCTGATCTGGGGGTGTATCGATTCGATAAGGCTTTCACATTTTACCTCAAAGAAGAAGAAAATTTAAATGATAGCCATATGTAAGGGTTGGTGAATACCCAAATTCTTGAGGAGATCCTTGTAGAGTTTGTAGGAAGTATGATGAAAAACATAAAACATATTGGCCAAGATGCAGAACCAAACATACTAATGCTACTGGGATATTGTCACCTACACCAAATAAATCATTTAGAGTTTGAATGCCAAGATTGTCAGGGCATGATGGTTCAAGTAAAGATCCAATTTCTTATGCATCTAAGCTTATAGATAGGACAAAAACACATTCAAGTGATGACCAACCTCCCCTTTGTGAACAACTTTAGGTCCCCGCAACTGAGTGCCCAATACGAGAGGAATGGAGCTCTTCTGATGATGACTACTTTCCCCCATGTCATGAAGTCTAGCATGATGCAAGAGAAAAACAAAAGATGAAATGGGTTCCCCTCTCTGCAAGGGAAAATCTAGGCGCAAAGGATATGGAGGCCCCGATCACATAAAACATATCACCACCAAAAACCTCTCCTAAACCCCAAGTGGGCATACATCCACTAAACAATGCATTGGAGCCTTGAGCTAAGCCCTCTTCTCATAAAGGTCATCCCATATGGAAGCTCAAGTTTGACGGCTCCAAATGTAAACAAGGAGCAGGGGCTGGGATAGAGTTGGTCAACCCTCAAGGTGTCTCATACTATGCTTCTTATAGGCTACGATTATACTGTACCAGTAACATCACTGAATATGAGGCACTAGTGTGAGGTCTCCTCATATCCCATGAAAAGAAGGTAAAGGCCTTGGTTGTAGAGGGAGACTCACAGTTAATAGTTAGACAGATATAGAGCTAGTATTCCTACACTAATAAGTGGTTGGCATCTAATTGTAACTATGTGTGGGATTTGATCAAATCTTTTGAAGCATTTAATATTTGGAGTGTCCCAAGAAGAAGGAATATTGTCGCTAATGCTTTAGCAATTTCGGAAAGTTCCTTACAGCCACTGGAAAAGTCTAAGCTAAATGAATTCTCCGTTGAGCTAGTGATCGTGCCAGCCATTCTAGATAATATCAAAAACTTCCAAGTATTCCAGGATGACCAACAAATACTAGAGTTCATCATGAGTGTTGGAGTTTTTGAAAGATAAAACATTGATGAAGAAGAAGATGAAATGGAAGAATCAGATGATCTAGGGATTTTAAACTTGAAGACTAACTCCATCCTGAAAGGAATGGTGTCCTTGGAAAGAATTTTTGACAAGGAAGAACATGCTTGCAAAAGGGGGAAGACACCAATAGTAGGAGGCGATGACTGTGAACTCTATAATCTGGGTACATAGCTTGAACCTAGGGAGGTTTGTATTAGAAAGGTCGGCACAACTGAATAAAAGAGGTGGATGATAGAGTTACTCACTAAAAACTTATGATCTTATTGTCATTGTATACAATATCCCATTAAACCCAGATGCAAAACCTTTCTGCCAAAGTTAGAGGCTAGTGAATCATGTGATTGAACCTGTAATCCAGAAAGAGGTACATAATTTTCTCAATGCCAATATTATCTTTTCTATTCGACATTCGACTTGGGTAGCAAACCTCATCCTAGTAAGAAAGAAAAGCGGAGAAGTGCAACTTTGTGTGGATTTCTAAAATTTGAATAGATCTTCTCAAAAGGACAACTACCTATTACCATGCCTCAAAAAAGTGTTATAAGTGGTGAATGGCTCCTAGATGATGTCTTTCCTTGATGGTTACTCCTGTTATAACCAGGTCATGGTAAAAGAAGAAGACCACTTGAAGATAACATTCACAACAAAATGGGGAACATTTTCCTATCGACGTATGCTATTTAGTTTGATCAAAATGGGAGCCACTTTCCAAAGAGCTATGGATGAGGCATTTAGAGGTTTGGTTGAAAAATGTATTGTAATTTATATGGATGATCTCACGATATTCTCTAAAAACTACGTAGACCACATTGAAGATCTGTGCAAGGTATTGAAAAGGTGTCGATGCTATGGAATCTCACTAAATCCTAAGAAGTGTGTCTTTTGGGTGACCCAAGGAAAAGTCCTCGGGCACATCATTTCTAAAATAGGCATTTCAATCAACCCCAAAATAGTTAAGGCTATTCTCAAATTGTTTCCCCGAATAGCTGAAAAGAGCTTAAGTCTTTCTTTGGTAAGATCAAATTTGTTAGAAAGTTCATCAATGGGTTCACAGAGATAGTATGTCCATTGAATGACATGTTAAAAAAGGATACCAAGATTGAATGGAATGCTCCACCTAAAGAATCCTTTGAAGATATTAAGACGTCCATTGCCACCGCTCCAGTTCTGGTCAGCCTCAATTACCTCCTGCCATTCAAAGTCTACTCTTTTGCATCAGAACATTCACATGTGGGCATCCTCACCCAAAAGAAGGGGAAGATGAGATACCGATAGCTTTCATGAGTTGTCCCTTGAAAAATTTTGAACTCAAATACCCCAATCTCAACAAACAATCTTTCTCCTTGGTCAAAGTTGTCAAGAAGTTCAGACATTATATTCTCTAAAGAAAAGTCATCACCATTGTTCCCGATCCAGCTGTCAATTCCTTACTAATGCAAAATGAGATAGGAGAGAGAAGGGGGAAGTGGATGGATATACTACAAGATTTTGACATTGATATCCAACCAATGAAGTTAATGAGAGGTCAAGGTCTCACCAAGATGATGGCAGAAATAGAGCAAGGTTTAGTATGCCAAGTGTACACCAATGAAGGAGTGGTTACTGATGTCTAGTATCAGGATATAGTCTACTATTTGCTTCAAAACCGTTTCCCAAAAAGATTGAATGGTTCCTAGAGGAGATCTCTAAAGAATAAAAGTAGCTCCTATATGTTTAAAAATGGAAAAATCTACAAGCATAATTATGATGGCCTTTACCTATGTTGTTTAGGTTGGATGAAAGCTAAGAAAGTTCTCACAAAGTTTCACCATAAATATGGCACAGGGCATGGGTCGGCTGAAGCCACGACCCATCAAATTTTGAGATTTGGCTATTATTGGCCAACCCTGTTCAAAGACACTCATGAGCACGTGCGTTCCTATCATGTTTGTCAAACTATTATCATGTGTGAGAGACATCCAATGATGCTTTTACAACTAGTTTATGAGGTACGTCCATTCGCCCAATGGGGGCTAGATTTTATAGGGATGATTAACCCTCCTTCTATAGGACACAGGTAAATATTGACCACAACTAATTACTACACATGATGGACAAAGGCACAAGTTCTCAAAAAATTACACCACTGAGGTGGTAACTAGGTTTAGAGGAGTTCATTATCACAAGGTTTGGCATGCCTTTCTTTCTAGTATGTGAAAATGATCCTTATTTTTCATCTACATACCTCATTCAATGAGCCTTCAAAAATCAGGTAATTCTCAAATTTTCATCCAACTATTATCTGCAAGGGAATGGGGTTTCTGAATCAAAAAATAAAAACTTAATGATGATAATCAAATGCCTCTTAGATGACAAGCCCTGGGGTTGGCACACTTAGTTAAAATACACCTTGTGGACTGAGCACGTGAGAATAAAAAATGCCTTAGGGACTTCCCCTTACCAATTGGTTTACAGACTGCAACCCATTTTTTTGATGAACCTCAAAATACCAATTTTGGGATTCATGGATCAATACGTCGAAGGTGAGGATCTGGTGTAGATTCACCTCATGAAATTGTTGAATCAAGAAGAAAAGAGAACCACAACTTTGTAGCATGTGGCCAAACATCAAGCTGTCATCAAGCGTTGGTTTGACAAAAGAGAAACAATAAAGGCCTTTAGGATTTTTGATCTAGTTTTGATGTGGGATAAAGGAAAAGAAAAACCAGGCAACCACACTAAATTTCAATGTCTATGGATAGGCCCTTTCCAGATTGCATAAATTCTAGGAGAGAATACTTTTAGAATTAGTTCTGTCGATGGAAAATTGGTCCCATTGCCCGTTAATGACCAATTTCTCAAGCATTACTTTGGATCTTAATGGACCACTGATTCTTCCTTGTATATTCTTTTAGTTTAGAGTCTCTTCTTTTGAGTCTTGTATTTTGTGTCTTTTCCTTGGGTATTTTGGTTTTCATATTCTTGGGGGATAGGTGTTTCTTGAGCTTAATGATCTGCATCAGGTAGTCTGGGCAAGAGATAATGGTCTCCCTTTGTCAAACCTTTTGATGTAGTTTTTTCTTGCAGCGAGCCAGATATAAAGGTCGGAAGGGAGGTTTTTTCCTCTCAGACTTCTCAAAAGGGTTCATCAGAATGAACCATCCTCAACACTAACACATATTTAAAAGGGATCTTGGGCCAGGAGCCTCTCAGATAGGATTCTGGTCAGAGTCAAGCAATGCCTATGGTCGTAGAGAAGGTCAGTAGTCAGAACCCTCTCCCAATTGGAACACAAACTAAATAAAAGAGAAAGGAAGAAAAAAAGAATGAACACATAAAGAAAAGGTCAACAAAGAAGAAAGCTCACAAACTTGGGTAGCACAGTCTAAGCACTGCCCTAGTTTCAAAAAAAAGGAAAGAAATAATTTTTGATAGGAGCAGAAACAAATACACAAATGAGTTAGCCTGATCGCTGCCTCAGTTCATCCAAAGTACCAAGATTTGAATGAAGAAGAAGAAAATTATCCAGAACGCAATGGTGTGAATAACTCAGTTCCAATCTGACACATGTTGAGTCTAAGAGCCCTCCAAGGAAGTTTAAAACTTTGAAAAAATCTCATCTACCGGAGGGGAAGGGTGATTTTAGCAACCTCTACCAGGGCTATAAACACCTCCTTGGTAGTAAAACAAGGTTAAATTGACCCTTGGCCAAATTTGGATTGGTGGGAAATGATCTGATGACAATGGGTTGAGAATCAGAAGAGGCTTATGATGAGGGATTCCCAAAAAATTTGAACACACATAAACACACACTCGATGTGAATGTAACAATTTTCTCGATCATAATGATGACAGGATAATCATGCTAGCTGAAGGTCTTGTGTTTGGCTCACCATAAGATGGATTTGTTTCAAGATGGAATAGCTTTGGGATACTGGAGTTGTATCCCTTTATTTTGTTGGGGCTATTTGTTGTGGTTCCATAACCACACTCCCCTTTTAAGCCACTTGGCTTTAGGGGCCCCCCTCTTTCTGGCTTGTTCTTGGTTGTTTGTCTTTGGGTTTAGTTGTTTCTTTTAATTTTTCTTGTGTGTCACACTTTTGCACTTTCGAAGGTCTAAAAATGCAAAAGATCTGAAAATGTGATCAGCCTTGGGCATTTCCAACTCTAGGAGTTTCAGCCTTTCAGAGGTCCAGGCACTGAAAGGTCCGATTCTCTAAAGAGAGTCGATCTTTTGGTGCTTTAGACTTTCAGAGGTCCAAGACCCCCAAAATTCTGAAAGACCAATCAACAAAGGTGGCTTACGTCACCCCCGTCGATTTCCTATATAAGGCAGTAAGCCACTTTTTTCCCTCACCTATTTTCCACAGGATCATCATTTTTTTGGAGCTATTTTGGTGTGTTTTCTTCTCAATTTTCACTTTCCCGGCTCTTCTTGTCTGCTTCTTGGATTTTCTTGTCTATGGCTTGTTTGAGGTTAGTGTCTTTGTCCCCCCTCTATCTTTCTTATTATTTTATGGTTTATCTCCCATTTTCATTCTCTTAGTTTGCGTTTTATCTAGGGTTTGTCAGTTAGTCAGCCTTGTCCTATTTCGTAGTTGCAAGGTTGTCCCACTGAACCCCTTAGCCTCGTGTTTGTGGTTAGACCCATTTTCAAACTCATTTTTTAGCTCAAAGTCCCAAACCCTCAATTTTCACCTTTCATCCCTAAAATTTTTTGACTTTCACAGTCTGGAAGTCGCAGAGGAATCTCTTCATGAAAAATTGACTAAGTCCCCTTTCGACATTTCGGTGGTTTCGCATACCAAAAATTTAACATCCTTGAAATGCTAAAAGCTGATCTTTCACACCTCTAAACCCTGATCACCAAAACTCTAGCTGGGTCAACTTCTATCAAGTTTACAGCCTTTTTGGCCTTTCAGAGGTGATGTACACTCGAAGGTCTGAAAGGCTGAAATTGGTTTCCAGGAACTATAAACTTGAATGGTTTAGTTGTTTCTATCTCATTTTCTCTTGCATAATTTGTGTAATGTGATAAATATTTGATTTGTCTCTCTTGTCTCCTTATAGAATGGTAGAGAAGGTCAATTCATCAGCTATGAGGTATCAATTCAAAGGGTAACACACACCCTCAAAAGTGGGGAACCTACATGCTGAGGTGATGGATACTAACATCGGGAACATCAGCTGGAATGACTACTAGTCAAATATGCACAATCGATAATGAGGTTTGAGGATTGTACTTCATTAGTGTATTGTTCTTTGGGAACTACATCGGCACACCTTATTTCCATCCTGTCATCAGATTTAATCAACAATCTAGCAAGTCACTATGTACCAGATGAAAGAGTGGTTAAGAACATCATGGGAAAAGTAGTTTTGGATCTCAGGCCTAAAAATATTGAATATTTTTTCCACTTACCCAAAGGGGTAGAAAAATTCTACAACTTCTTAATTATCAAGGGTATGGAATTCTACAATAGAGATGTCTCACTATCCCATAACATTGTGAACAAGGAGTACCTTATACAACCTTTGCCCAACAATAAGTTGGAGAGGATAGACATGCGGAGAGGATATATGAAAGAGGACATCCAAGAAGCCATCACCATGATCAGTCGAGTGTATGGACTACCAAAGTCTATACAATTGGAACCATGGATAATCTTGCATATTGATAAGATAAATGAGAGGTAGGTGAGATTTGATTGGGCCACCATCATCAGTGACAATTTAGATCAGTAGATGATCATAGTAAAGAGTGACCCAAACTTCTACATATCCTATGTTGTGTACTTATTGGCTGCAAGAGTGGTGTACTCAGGTTTGTTGAAAGTTAGGGCTATGGGTGACCAAAATGCATGGTTGTTCATAGTATACCCACAACTAATTTGGAAGGAATACTACACACATAATAGTCCTAATTTTTGCATCATCAATGATGCTTTTGTGTTCACCATCATTCACTCCATAGAAGGAGACTATGCCAAAAGGATGTCAACAGAAGTTGCTGCAAAGGTGAAGGCCCTTGGGGCATTTTATATTTAATTCAAAACTTTTACATACATTTGAGTGGTAGGATGGACCCTAGCTCCTAAGAAACTATTGAGATATCCATCTGATAGGGTAATCTTGTTGGAGATGGCTAGACAACTGTCAGATGCCCATGAACACATCTGGCACAAGAAGAAGCACTGTTGGGACTTCCCAATTTCTATAGGACCTCACTGTGTACAAGATATGAAGATCTCTAAGTCCTTGTCCTTCAAGTGGGATGAGTTCCCAAATAAAAATTTACAACCTCGTAAGGACCTGATTTGATCCAATTGGTACATACAGTCACATAATGGGAAGGCATTATGTACATGAGCCCCACATTAAGGACCATTGGATAAACTCCCTAGATGAATATGAGGGCATAATCTATGACTACTGTTGGATGAGCTTGGAGCTAGCATAGACTACTCTACTACTAAAGATACCCCCAAAGGTAAAGGGAGCTAACTCTAAGATTGTCCTTGACCCTATTTATAATTTTGCTAAAATATATACCAGGGCCATTTTGAATGCAGAAGTCGATAGGGATGAAAATGATGATATCAAATTCAAGACAAGACATGTCATCAAGGTGACTAAGGCATGGGTCTCCAGTCTATTTTCAATGGATACAATGCCAATGAAACAACAACTATCTCATCCCTCTAGTGAAAAGAAGAAGAAAGGGGAGGTGTTGATGTCACAGTTCAAAGAGGCTGCACCATAGAAGCTTGAAATGGTGTATAAACATGAGTGCCCTATGACATATGGCTCGGCTACCCACTCAAGGAAACCCAAAACTAGAGTGACAGGAAGCATAGCACCTCTAGATGTTCCTTCTTCTAGTGGTTCTGAACCTCCGAGTGCACCAAAGAAGGAACCTAAATTCAAGATGACTGGACCTAGGCCAGCTAGGGTAAGAAAAGGACAAGTATACAAGAGAAAGAAATACTCAATGCCCACTCAGATGGACACCCTCTTAGAGGAAGATGAAGATCAGATTGATCAAGTGGCCTGTTGGGTGTATTCTTAATTTTCTGAGGTTTTTGTCCAAATGTTGGTTTAGTCCTCTAGTCTGTGAAGTTTTCCTAGGTCCAGGTGTCAGAATTTCTTCAAAAAATTATCATAGCCCAGTTCAAAAAATCCTTACCCTAGGTCTTGTCTTTGAAGAATTTCAAATTCATGTCAAAAACCCTAAAGTGTTTGCCATTTAAAAAAAAAAACCCTAAGTCATTCTCCTCTTTTCTTTTTGAACGTTACTTTTTAAGTCACTTAAGTTCATTAAAGAGCACATGCATTTATTTTTCACGCGGGGGTTATATCTTTTCCTAAGTCTAGAACCCCGGTGATATAAATAACATATCTTATGTCCTAATTACCGTATATTCTAATGTTTCGAGTTTCATTCAACTGTGAATCTTTAAAGAAGATCTAATGGCAGTCGCGTGTTCACATGGAATATTTCCAAGCCATGCGAACATGCGAAATAACCATTGATTTTATAATGAAGCTTGATGTGGAAACAAGGTGGGACCACTAACAAGTATTTCACAGGTGGCCACCTTTTATTTGTAAAGGATAGTGGGGCCGGTGACAGAGGAATCTCCAAAGTTTGAAAAGCAATAAGGGGAAGATCGGATGGCTATCGTATAATTGCATGGGATCTTAGAAGCCTATGTGATCATACGATAGGCTGTTGATCTTGCATTAAACCAAGCGTGATTCTTAGGAGGAACTTTTGACAGATGTACATGAATAATGTTTTCTCATTGGCTAGTATTAGCATACACCAGTGCTCGGAAAGAAAGAAAGTACCTGACAATTTGCCAAATGTTGCAAGCGTGGATTTTCTTTATTGACAAGGTGACACATGGTAGCTGGTGATGAGGTGGAAGTGATTGGTCAGAGGTGGACACGTGTCAAAAGGTCACATGATCGCAAGGGCCAACTTCAGCCCTTGCGAACATGTGATAGGCTGACATGTGGTAGCCCGATGAGGTGGCGAGGAGGCTCTTGGTGGGCCCGCTTGGTTGGAGATCTCAGTGCGCGGTGGGCCCCCCATATTTTTGATGGTCAAAGAGTAGTTAGCATTCAACATTTACGTATTCTCTAGGTAAGTTGGTGGTTAAGGATAGCATTTGGCAAATGAGAGAATGAATTGTCGCCAGTTCGTGAGATACCTGACGGTTAAGGCCGAGGATTCCTTGATTTAGAGAATATGCAGTCACGCATTCGCGCAAGGAAGCAGGTGGTTAGTCAAACATTCTATGAATTGGAGGTAACTATATTTTCCAATTTGCTAGATACTTGACGATTAAGGCTTTGGATTCCGTGATTCAGAGATACAAGCATTCGCCAGTTCGCCAGTTAGCTAGCGGTTAAGCCAAACTATTCCGCGATTCAGAGATGAATAGTCGCAAGGTCGCTAAATGGTTTGTAGTTAGAGGAAAAAATTCAGAGAATGGGAGAATTCTTGGTCACTAGTTCTCCGAATCTGTGACAGTTAGTGGAAAACATTTAGAGAATTGTAGAATAGCTAGTCGCGAGTTCTCCCAATCCCTAGCGGTTAGCCCAGACAATTTGGAGAATTGGAGAATGGGCTTAGTCGCCCATTCTCCAGATGTTAACCATGGTCGAAGTTGGATCTAGAGAATTAGAGAATACAGATATTCACCAAATCACTAAAGGTGACTGCGGTTAGTGAATTAATTTGGAGATTCAGAGATTACACACATTCGCCAGTTCTCCAAATGGAGTGGTTAACCTATGGTTTGTCTATGCACCCAAGGAGAGCTTGACAAGTGGTGATTCCTGGTGCCTTCAGAGGAATAAATAATATAAAATTGTAGATTGAGAAAATATTTAAAATTTTGATATAGTCTGAACTATAATATTCAAATTCGAAATTTTAAATGCCATGGCCTGTGCACGGAAAATGGCTGCCTGAGGCATCATTTTTGGGCCAAGTATCAAGTATTATATACCGTTGGAAAGGTGAGAGAATGAGGATTTCATTTTCGGAATAAGATTTGATGCAGTTCTAGCTGGTTTCAAGATGTTTGCAATTGAATGAAATAGGGGTCAAGGGGTTTTTTATGAGATATCTTGTTTGTTGCAATCCGGTGACTCATGTTGGGGCAGGTGAATAGGTGTTTTTAGTGGATGAGGACAGATCA
Source organism: Chamaecyparis obtusa (assembly GCA_027943335.1). Lineage (NCBI taxonomy): Eukaryota > Viridiplantae > Streptophyta > Pinopsida > Cupressales > Cupressaceae > Chamaecyparis > Chamaecyparis obtusa. The sequence continues at coordinate 708,343 of BSBK01001309.1, read as the reverse complement.
TATTTGCTATTCCAAACATGGTGATTCATTCAGTGAGTAGTTCAAAGTTTGACAAGTGTCAAGTTGTGATGCTTTCTGGTGTTTCCCCCTTCTCTTCTTATTCTCTTGTCTTTGGAGTTTGAAGGGTTCCAATCTTTTGGCAGGAGCAAAGCTCTGCAAGTTTGAGTTCCAACTAATGCAAGTTCTGGTTAAGTTTAGTGTTCTAGTTTTTTGGGTATTTTGGCATTTTGAATGTATTGAAGAAATGTTTATATAATAAAATACACCCGAAGTCTCTTTGCAAGGACTTGATGTCTCTATATGTTTTCTAGAATTCTTATGAGCTAGATTTGTAAGGCATTTCTAGTTTGTCATCTATAAGGTAGACTATGATATTATTCTTCAGTTTCCTTCAAGGAAGGAGTAAATCTTGTTGGATAGTTTCTGAGAATGTCAAGGATATATGGATTTGATGATCATGTGTTTGTAATGATAAAAGTAGTATGTAAGGCATGTTACTGGTTTCAGATGTGTTGAGTTGTAAATTTTTGTGAATGTTTGTTCAATTTGACTCCATACCTAATGGATTAGGCACTGGTCTTTTTCTAGAATTGCATCCAAACCAATTCAAATCACTTTTCCCTTTCATGTTTAAGAGCAAAAATGTCTATAAGTTGCATTGAATAGTGCAAGTGCTTTTGGTGATTCCTTGTAGAAGTGAATCAGATAGGTTAACCTGCCCGAGTTTTAAACTTGAAGAGAAGAAGGGTGAATACCCTTGTCACATTTGTCATTTTCTTGCAATGATTGTTTGCTTTTGTTAATATCATGGATTGGCTTTCTAAGCTCTGCATCAGTTGCAGCAAGAGACATTAGCAAGTCATTGTGAGAACCCCTAATCCACTACAAGGATTTCATTGTGAAGTAGTGAGTCTGAAGATAGGTACACCCACCTGGGTCGGTGGAGCCCGAAGTAGAAGAAGGACTTGGTCCTTATCAATTAGCCTTTTCCCTGTAAGAATCTAGAATTGGGAACTTGAGAGTCAAGCTTAATAGCTAAATTGGTGATTCTACATGAAAAAGAGCTAACATGGCCCTCAATAGAATAACCCAGTCTGCAGGATTCTTCAAGATAAGGCAAGTACTGGAAGATGATCCAAAAGAAAACGCCAAAGGAGGAACCCAAGGGGAACCTATAAATCTAGATGCTCTAGGAGATGATGAATTTGACATCTCTGATTTTGAAAGACTTTGTGGTTTCTAATAATCTAAGAAACAAGTTCCAACTATGGGACAATCCTTGTCTTTTGATTCCTTCCTTACATAGTTCACTAGCCCTCTTGTTAATGTGAGAGAGGAAATTCCATGAAACTCTCAGAAATCAGTTGAGGAGGTTGCAGAAGAAATTCAGATGGAAACTAAATAGTCAAGAATGGATTCTTCTATAGGTGTCACCTCTAAGGAAGATATAGCAATACAAGTTCCCTCAGCTCCACCTACCACTCCACCTCTGCCTCTTCATCAAACAACACCTACCACTCCACTTCCACCTCTGGTTCAGACTACTCCATTTCCATCACAACCTCCACCTTCTCATGTTCCCATGCCAACTCTACCTCCTCCACAAATGCCTTTGTTGGAAAGTTGGCTATACTAGTGTATATGGCATAGCATAATGTTTTCATTATGGAAACAAAGTCATATAGTAGTTTGGAGTCAGTGCACTTGATGAGAAGATCAGAAATCGGCAAAGTGTTGAAGACTAGATAGTATATAGAGTACCTAAAGCTCAGAGCATTAACACACATGCGTACAACCAAGTTATGGTATGTGCCTTAGAAGATAAGTTTCTTAGACTATATTCATGCTTAGTCTATGAGCGCATGATCAGATATGCAAGTATGCCAAAGTTACAAATAGTTGAAGTTACATAGCCAGTGTGTGCCAGAGAAGAACAAAGTATGCAGATGACTGTTAGCATTTTGATTTACAGTTATATTATAATGTTGTAAAGGATATGCACCTATTGTAATTAGGTTGCCAACATGTAAATATGTTTGTTTGTAAACATGCTTGAGCCAATTCAATTGGAAGTGTTGTATGTAATCAGTTAAAGGGCTGACCTAGTTGTTTGTTTTGTATGCACATATAAATATGAGATGCATCCATTGTAATTAGTATGGAAGTTGATATAGAGTTGTAATAAGTAGAGAAGAAGTTTTTGAAGAGTCTATAAGATGTATTTAGAGCTTTTCAAGAGGTCAAAGCATCAACACATCAAAGGAACTGATCAGACAAGCAGTGTCACAGTGATAGTTTATCCAGCAGATATAGTGTGTATCTAAGATCAGAAGGTTGTAGCCTTCACCACTTGAGAAGTGAGCTCTAGGATAGTGCGTCCACTCCCCTAATAGGGTCTGACCCTTGACAAGGTCTACTATACTTAATACATTGTAAAGAAACTCCTAACAAGGTTAAGGATCTTCTAACAAGGATCATAAAACACTAGTATAGAATATTAGTGGGTGTCAATTCCCACCAGGGTTTTTAACTATTTGGGTTTCCTCGTAACCACATTGGTGTTATGTTTTTATTTCATGTTTATGTGGATGTTCATTTTAGTACTTAAGTATTTAAGTTAAGTTTGAGATTAAGTAAAAAGATAAAATATAGTGAACACTAATTCACCCCCCCTCTCACTGTTCCCATTCCTAGCAATTGGTATCAGAGATATGGTCCGCCGCAAAGAAGTTTAACTACTTGAGGAGATCATGGAAAAATAAAAAATGAAACATCTGAAAAGAAATCTTGAAGCTTCTCTTGAAGACCTAGACAAATCTAAAAGAGAAATTGAAGAACTAGAAGAAAAACTTAGTGATGCTCAATTAGTCATCAAAAGGCTAAGAAAGGATTTGAAAGAATGCTCTACCAGTGATCTAGGGACAATGGTCAAGAAGCTAAATAAAGAAAATGCATCCTTAAAAGAAAAACTTGAAGAATTTGATGATAAGCTAATTAACAATCAGGAAGTCTATGAAGAACAGGTCAAAGAGAACCTTCAACTCAATGAAGAATTAAGGCAAGAAAACATGGAAATATTGGAGTTAAGAAAAAGAAAAGAAAGCTTGGAATCTAAATTAAAAGAAGAAAAGAATCACATTGAAAAATTACACACCAGTTCTAATTTGATATAATCTCAGTTGTATGCAAGAAGAGGTAAAGGAGATACTAGCTGCATTGAATACAATGAAGCACAAAATCAGATTGACAACATGGCAGCAAGAATGAATACACAAAAAGACTACTGATACTAAGAAGAATGAAGATCAAACTAAAGATAATAGAGAACCACCTAAGAATGAGTGCAAGCTAGTAGACCATACTTGTTATGCATGTAACAAGCATGGACATATAGCAAGGAACTATACAGAGGTAAGACCTTTTAATGGTTATTGTTATTCATGCAATAAATTTGGTCATAGAGCTATGAATTGCAAGACAAGTCAGAAGAACATGACTTATTATAATCAAAGAAATCAGAATTAGTCAAATGTAAGAAGTTCTCAGAATGCTACATGTCAGATATGTAACTATAATGGTCACTGAACTAGATAATGTAAAATGGTAACTCGTGTCAATGCGCCAAGGAAAAAAAGGCCTCCAATCATTTGTCACTCTTGGAACAAGGCTAGACACATCTTGAAGTTTTGTAGATCAAGGACGCAAGGTCAGGAAAGCCCTAAAAGCTAGAAGAATCAGTATTGGATCCCGAAGCAGAAGTCAATTTTATGAAAGCTTCAGTGGATGCAAGCTTGATTTGGTCAAAGAAAAGATGGACAAGGTTGATGAGTATGTATTGAATCCATCCATAGTGGTTGCACCCTCTACATCTAGATGAATGGCCCTCAAGGTCATAGGGGGAGCTAATTTAGCTCTAGACCCCTACGTGTTTGGCATACTCACTCTCAGAGTATGTGACTTTGGACTTAAGCTTTTGGAGACTAGAGGAACCTCCATGCAAGAGCGCACTAGTTGATTATTTTTAGAATGAAAGTTAGAAATTTCCAAATGACATCCTGGTTTACACAACAAGCATTAATGGCATAATTTCTACTTTAAAGTACATAGAAGTTAGAAGATCTCTCATTGTATTTGAATTGAGAGCATTTGGAGAGCACAAGAGCCCTAGTAGTTGATTGAGAAGGATTGTAGTTTGATTCATCAAGTGACCTACTATGCATTTGATCAATTATGAAAACCCTAGTTCATCACGTCGATTCAGAATCTCTTGGAAACCTTTGAGAAAGCATTATACAAGTAAGTGATGGCTACTCCTATAGTATTTGATGTTGCAGAAAAGAAAAGATATGTGGTTAAGAGGCATCCATTTAAATCAACACTACATGACCTAGAAGGGGCATTCTCCCACACGCCTATGGGTGTTATGCATGTCGATGACATTAGGGCATACATCTACTGTAAGAAAGAACTAGTAGGATTGGACAAATTAAGGGTGCACATGGAAACTATGTTAAATCCAGACAAAAACTTCATGGATGAGTATGCACAGTGGAATAATCACCCTATAGTAGAGTATGCTATGACATATGAATTCTATGAATCAGAATGGATCAAGATTCTATTGATCAAAATTCATGATGACCTATTTTGGATAGGTGAAGTACCGGTAAGAATTACTGGTGACCTAATTCATGAGATGATAGGCCTTTCTAAGATAGGCATCGTTCTTCCAGCAGGAAAGGATGTGAGGAAACTTGTTGAGAAAACCTAAAAGTCAAGAAGTGATAGGCACAGAATGACCATTGAGCCTATTGAGCAAGATGACATCAAATTGATGTCCCTGATACTAGGCTACAGGTTCCAACACACTAGTAGGGTAAATAGTGTGTCTGCGGCCACAATTCTTGTAGCTATAAGAATTGTAAATGAGAATGGAGAGTTTAATTTGTGTGAGATCCTGCATGCACAACTGATAGACAACATCAAGGCAATCAAGCATGAAAATACCAAGATATTCAGATTTGGGTCTTTGATCATATATATTTACTTCCACATTGTTGGAAAAGTATCTGATTTGTATCTAGACAAATCCATTCCCACAATGCCACAAATATCTCTCAAGGCATATACTAAGAGCACTTTGAAGGACTACATGACACTAGAGTTGAAAACATTCAGGGCTAAGATGCAGATGAGGTTCAAAATTCTAGAGAAGATAGTTGAAAAGTATAAGGATACTATTTGTTTTATTGTTGAGACTGACACAACATGCATGGAGGTAGTTGAACCAAGGACAAAGTGGATTCATCCACTAGGATATGAAGTAGAAGAGCCTATTCTAGAGGCTTATGCTCAAGTTTTGTTATCAGCACCTAAAGACCCTAATGAGCCAAGATGGGGAACCTATGAGGAGAAAACAAGAGAAGTTGATGGAGTGTTAAACATTGCAGAAACAAAAAGGAAGGTTGCTAAGGTTACCTCAAAGATCTTGAGAATTCATGGAGTGTCTCAAGTAGACCTAGAAAAAGCAAGGGAATAAAAGATTGCTTTGGAATTAGAGAGCATAGATGCAGCAAAGGCAGAATCAGATGATCCTAAGTTGATGAAGGTGAAGATAGAAAAATCTGATATTCAGAAGGGTAAAACTAATGTTACTCCTTCTACATCTAAAGAAACCATTGACCTTACTACTCCTCCTAAGTATAAGGCAATTACTAAGAGGAAGAAAGAGATCAGCATTGGTCATCCATCCTTGAGAGTAACAAGGAACAAAAAGAACTCACAAGAACCTCCCAAAGTAAGTTTCAAACCTAGTCTCAGTGTGCTAAGTGCAAGAATAATTGATGAAGGTAGAATTGATCAAGTGGAAAAGTTCTATGAGAAATATAGTGAGATTGATAAATCAGAGATACATGGAATGATTGTCAAACACATGTTGAAGTTCAAGAAGACAGTCTTGGAAATAAAGACCGCGATTCCTGATAATGTATGGAATATCTTAGAATTCCAAAAGAGACAAGCTATTGAAGAAGATCTAAGGATATGGAAAAAATTCTAGATGATACCCTTCCAGTATGTTCCTTAGAAGAGAAATCCTTGTTGTTTGACTTGGTGAAACCACATCTTAGAACTAAATCAAGGACTCTACAAATAATGGACAAGAACTATGATCTTGTTGGAAAAGAAACAGAGAAGGGATTTGAAAAGGTTTTCATGAATAGGCACATGTATCAATCTACTATGCCTACAACACAAGTACCCAAAATGGTTGCCAAAGAGTCAGAGACCATCAATGTACAATCTATAGGTCCTCAAGACTCAACGCCTATAATTGAAACACAAACAAAGGCAGATAAGTGTGTGCCCATGACAAAGTCACTAAAGAAGAGCATCATTATCATTGATAATGTAGAGATAGCCATGGCGGCCACTAACATTGAGTTGGACAAGTTTGAAGAAGCTTTTGTGGGCACAAAAGAAGCTGAAATTTTATGTGGTAACAATTCTCCCAACCCACAAGAAGTAATGATTGAAGATATGACAAAAGTGGAAGAATAAAAAGAAAAAATAGAAAAAGAAGATGAAAATATGGAAGAAGAAAAATAAGAGGAAAAAGAAACAATAGATAAACCTTCTATTGAAATAAGATTTAAATAAGAAATAGTGGATAGCACTCCCATCACTTCATCACCCTCAGTAGTATTGTTGTCAAGTTTGACTCCTGAGACAACTAGTTTGGACTCTTGGAGAGAAGAAGACTTGATCAAGTTCAACATCTTAGCTATGGAGAAAGCCAAGGAGAAACAAGTGATGATAAATCCCCTCCTTTTAGAATCAGTAAACATCTTGAACAACCTATTATCAGCAAACAAGAAAGTGTATAAGGTGCACTCCATTGATGATGTGAGTATAGTCATTTCACAGTTCAAAAGTAATTTCTCTAGCCTGGAAGACTCTACATCCCTAGTTGCAGAAGAGAAATATTTGAAGAAGAGGCTTAGTGAATTGGTTAACAACTATGCACTTGACTTGAGCTCACTAAAGACTGGTCAAGCATCATTGAAGGAGTTTGCAGCAAAGGGTAGAAAGATTATTGCAGATTGTATGAACAAGGACAAGTTGACAAGTGACCTATACTTATGTAGTTAAGGATGGTTGATCCAATTAAGGATAGTCCAAACCTTGCAGCCAATAGAATTACACAATGGAATACTCAACAATGTAACACAATATAATTGTTTATCTCTGATTTTCATTAACATGCCTAGATGTAAGGCCTTTCGAGTTAGGGCCAATCACAATCAAAAAATAATTCTGAAAGATCCAAGACCAAATCCAATACAATACCTAGCCAGTTCAGCTCTAAAGATAATCAAAAACTGATGGAAACCCTAAGGTAGATCTAAACTTGAGCTTGTAAGCCTCCAAGAAATCTCCTTGTTTCCCAAGTATGCAAACCCCTAGCTCACTACAAACAAATATCAAATTACAATATGATCTGATAGATCATTAAGAACTTTTCCACAACTTCTCTTTTTTGAGATCTAGATCTGCTAAGTTCTTCTCTCCCTTGTTCTACCATCCCTCAAACATTTCCTAAGCCCTCCTTAAATACTAATCATCAACCACAAGTCGGCAAGATGAAACCCTTAACTTTCCCAAAAAAATAATTAAATGCCATACAAGTTGTCTTATAAATGTATAAAAACATTTAATTCAGCATATCGGCCTGAAATCATCAGCTACCAATAATAAATGCACCAAGTCAGCCCAACAAATCACATAGAACTCTAGTCGGTGAGCCAGAACTACCGAGCATCAGTGGATTACCTGAGCAAGCTAGGCATCATCAAGCACCAGTGTCGACCGAGCACCATAGGCATGACCAAGTAACACTATCACCGAGCACTAGAGACTACCGAGTTCCTTCAGTGACCAAGCTTTCTTCAATGACAGAAACCATTAGTCAAGGCTACAACCGAGTAAGACCAGCCAAAACACAAACACTTATGCAATTTCACCGAGCACACAGAATTCCCTTACCTCAACCTTAGATGCCCCTGCATCAGACACCCTAGGTTCCAAAAGATGTTCATATGTGAGATGAACATCTTTTAGTGTTCAACACATAAACCCTAAATTCATTCTTCACATACAAGTCCTCCACCTTTTCTGCTTGCATACTCTTCCATTTTTGCTTCCTCTAGCTCTTCAAGTCTTTTCTAAACAAGATACAAGTCTATTCTTCATACTGATCATTCATTTTCTCTGGATCCACCAACTCAACTTGAGAACTAATACTCAGGCTTCTCCTATCGAGCGTTGTATCCATCAAAGGCATCAGTGAAAAATTCTTATCATTCTTCTCAATAGTAAAGACATTCTTCACATAGTCATAAATAGCTCTGCAATCATACTACCAAGGTCTACCAAGCAATATATCACAACTATTCATCTTCACAATGTCACATAACACAAGATCCTTATACTGGCCAATCTGAACATCAATGAAGCATTGTTCTCTAACTTCCAGATCATGATCATCTTGTAACAAACCAATCCTATAAGGACATTGATGTTTCATTCTATTCAAACCAAGTTTACTAACCATGTCCTCAGTAAAAAGGTTATCAGTACTACCACTATCAACAATAACATCATAGAGTTTACCTTCATACTTGCATCAGGTCCTAAACAAGTTACTCATGTGACAAAGTTAATCCTTTGTACCTAGCAATGTTCACTGAAGCAGCAAGTTCTCTGATTCAGGTTCATTCTAAATATTTTCCTTTACCACAGCAGTTCATCGGTCAACCTTCTTCTGTGTACACTCAAAAGAATGGTGTTCTTCCTCTCCACAGTTATAGCAAGTACCCTTAAAGATTACCTATCTTCTTCTTAGGCTCCACGGGTTTCTGTTCATCTTCTGCATCAGTTGGTTTATATTTTGTTGAGTGATCAAATTTCTCCTTTCCTTGGAAGTTATTAGGTTGTTTCCTTTTCAACTTCTCTTCTGCCCTCAAAGCATACTGATAGGCATCTTCTATAGAATCAATCTTCAGCATACAAAGCTCATCCTAAATATTGAATCTTAGACCATTCACATACTAAGCTACCTTTTCCTTACCAAGTTCTCTATGTCCAGACTAAATAGTAAGTTTGTGGAACTCCTCGGTATAATCTTCAATAGACAAATCCTTTTGTTTAAGATTCTACAACTTCTTAAACAATTCAAGCTCATAGTTAGTAGGTATTAACTTAGCTTTTAATTTAGTCACCATCAATCTCCATCGATTGATCTTCATTTCACCTTCATCTTCTCGGTCTCTCTGCAATTCTTTCCACCAAAGAGCAACATGTCCTTTCAACTTTGTCTATGCTAATCTTACCCAAAGGGGATCTTCAATTTCTTCCAACTCAAAGAAATCTTCAAGTTCACCAATCCAATCAATCAGATTGTTGGGTTTCAAAGTACCAGAGAAAGTAGAAACTTCCATTCGGTAGTTACCTAACCGAGCAGCAGATCTAGGTAACTGAGTAGTTCTATCTTCACCAGATCTATCCCTTCGGTCATTACCACTAGATCAGGCTTGTTCAAATTATTCAGTAGCTTCTTGATAGCCATCCTCAGTACCAACATTCCAAGGTATACCAGTAACAACTCTCATGATCTCGGTGACCATGTCATTCTTCATCAATTCCATCTCAGATCTGATATCTTATTTCATCTTCTCTGTGATCCAGGATTCAACAATATCACAAAGACCATAAATAACTCTAGGGTCCAATCTTCTTAGAGGAATCCTTAAAGATAAGATAAACCCTTTGCAAAAAACCCTCACTAACCACCTTGTGACAATTTCCAAGTTAGAAGCAAGTTAGATCGCAATCTACAATCTTGCAAACAACTAGGGCACAATTTCACAAGTTCAATGCTATGGATTTGCAATCCAAATTGCGCACAAGCTCTATGCCAACAAGATCAGCCTTGCTTAGTCAACCTTTTTCTTCAACAAGATCAAACTCTTGGCTCCAAAAGGAACAAAACAAGCTCAAATAGGAACCAACTATTGGATACCACCTTATGCAATCAAGGATGGTGGATCCAATTAAGGATAGTCCAAATCTTGCAACCAACAGAATTACACAATGGAATACTCAACAAGGCAACACAATATAATTGTTTAACTCTGATTTTCATTAACATGCCTGAATGTAAGGCCTTTTAGGTTAGGGCCAATTACAATTAGAAAAAAATTCTACAAGATCCAAGACTAGATCCAATACAATCCCTAGCTAGTTCAGCTCTGAAGAAAATCAGAAGTTGATGGAAACCCTAAGGTAGATCTAAACTTGAGCTTGCAAGCCTCCAAGCAATCTCCTTGTTCCCAAGTATGCAAACCCCTAGCTCTGCTACAAACAAATATTAGATTAAAATTTGATCTGCAAGATCATCAAGGACTTTTCCACAACTTCTCTTTTCTAAGATCCTGATCTACTAAGTTCTTCTCTCCCTTGTTCTGTCATCCCTCAAACATTTACCCAAGCCCTCCTTAAATACTAATCATTAGTCACAAGTCAGAAAGATGAAACCCTTAACTTTCCCAAACAAATAATTAAATTCCATACAAGTTGGCTTACAAATGTATACAAACATTTAATTTAGCATGTAAGCTTGAAATCATTAGATACCAACAATAAATGCACCAAGTTGGCCAAAAAAATCACACAGAACTCCATTCGATGAGCCACAACTACCGAGCATTAGTGAATTAACTGAGAAAGCCAGGCATCATCGAGCACCAGTGTCAACTGAGCACCATAGGCATGACCAAGTAACACTATCACCGAGCACCAGAGACTACCGAGTTCCTTTAGTGATCGAGCTTCCTTTAATGACCGAGACCATTAGTCAAGGCTATCACTGAGTAAGACTGGCCAAAACACAAACACTTATTAAGTTTCACCAAGCACATAGAATGCCCCTGCCTCAACCTTGGATGCCACTAGATCATGTACAAAAAGATACAAGAGGCTAAAGCTATGATAGACAACATAAGAAAATCAATGGAAGATCCAGCAGTTGATGTGAATATGTGCCATAATATCTACCAAGGACAGATAGATAAGATTGAGAAGGCAGAAAAGGAGATGTCCAAGATAAGGGCTAGGCAGACTCAGCTAAGGAATGCTCTTGCACCCTCACTAGATATACTCAATCAGAATATCAAGGAGATCGATGCCACCATGGTGACATATGATCAAGGTCCTAGCACAAATTTGGAGAAGTTGGAGAAGCTATAGTATACATTATGCGCCCATCTATAGATTGTAAATTCACTGATCACAATTTGGAAGAAGGAGATCCAAAACCTGCAAATAGCATATCTGGATGTTCTCTCATAGTAAGTTGTTGTATATATAGTTTTGAAGCACCTTTTTCATTAATGTCAAAGGGGGAGTATGTATAGAATATGGTTATAGATATTTATAAGGAGATATAAGATAGGAAGTTATGTATAGGGAGATATAAGACAAAAGTTTTTTGTATTAAGGAATAGTTAGCAACTTGGCCATATTCCTTTGTTTCCATGAATTAAAAATGGGGAGATTGTTGTCAAGTCAGCTATACTAGTTTATATGACTTAGTATAGTGTTTTTATTAAGGAAACAAAGTCATATAGTAGATTAGAGTCAGGGCACTTGATGAGAAGATTAGAAATCAGCTAAGTGTTGAAGACTGGATAATATATAGAGTACCTGAAGCTCAGAGGATCAGAGCACATGCGTATGACCAAGTTATGGTAGGCGCCCTAGAAGATAAGTTTTTTAGACTATATTCATGCTTATTCTATGAGTGCATGATTAGATATGCAAGTATGCCAAAGTTACAGATAGTTGAAGTTACACAGCCAGTGTGTGCCAGAGAAGAATAGAGTATGCAGCTGACTGTTAGCATTTTGATTTGTGGTTATATTCTAATGTTTTAAAGGACATGTGCCTATTTTAATTAGTTTTTCAACATGTAAATATGTTTTTTTTAAAATATGCTTGAGCCAATTCAATTGGAAGCGTTGTATGTAATCAGTTAAAGGGCTGACCTAGTTGTTTGTTTTGTATGCGTATATAAATATGAGATGCATCCATTATAATTAGTATGGAAGTTGATATAGAGTTATGATAAGTAGAGAATAAGTGTGAAAAGAGTCTATAAGATGTATTAGAGCTTTGCAAGAGCTCAAAGCATCAGTGCATCAAAGGAACTAATCAGACAAGCAGTGTCACAGTTACAGTTCATCTAGCATATATGGTGTGTATTTGAGATCAGAAGGTTGTAGCCTTCACCACTTGAGTAGTGATTTCTAGGATAGTGCATCCACTCCCTTAACAAGGACTATTGTAAAAGACTCCTAACAGGGTCTAACCCTTGACAAGGTCTACTATACTTAATACATTATAAAGCAACTCCTAACAGGGTTAAGGGTCTTCTAACAAGGATCATAAAACACTAGTACAGAATATTAGTGGGTGTCAATTCCCATCAGGGTTTTTACCTATTTGGGTTTCCCTGTAACCACATTGGTGTTATGTGTTGATTTCATGTTTCATGTTTATGTGGATATTCATTTTAGTACTTAAGTATTTAAGTTAAGTTTGAGATTAAGTAAACAGATAAAATACAATGAACATTGATTCACCCCTCCCCCCCCTCTTAGTGTTCCCATTCCTAACAACCTTCACCCATGCCCCCTACTGCTCCTACTCCTCCTATGAAGAACCCTCCTTCCCAAGATCCCATTCCACCACTAGTCCACACTAAAACACTGGCACAAGGGCATTAGGAACTAGAGAAGGAGATAGAAGTAGTCAATGAGATTTTTTCAGAAGGACAAGATGGATCAGAGAAACAGGCTGAAGAGGAAGAGTAGAAAAATGAGGAAGAACAAACAAATGTTAGAAAAGAGCTGAATGTGATGGAGGAGAAAGAAACAAAAGGAAGGGAGGAGGAGAGTCATGAGGAGATGGAAATCGAATGCCCCACAACTACCTCGACTCTAGCCACCCCTTATAAGCCCCTCAATTCCTTTTCAAAGTTCACTTGGTTCACCAAGGAAATTCAGCCAAGAACAAGGGTGTATACTGATGATGAAATAGATATGGCGGCATTAGGGCGAGCATTCCATCAAGCAGGATCTAGTACCTGAGCAAGGACCCTTTCATATGTAACACAGGACTAAGCAGGTAGATGGAAGGCTTAGGTGGTTGTCCCTACAATGAGTATTAGTATAGATGATGTCACCCTAGATGACTATGTGCCAAAGGAAGAGATTTGGGAGAGCCAAATAGAGAAGGGAGTAAAACTCTGGCTACCCTCGGGTTGAAGCATGCTCTAGGTTTCATGGAAAAGGATGAAGAGAAGATAAAAGAATTAACATAATAGAATGAGGCAATGAAGAAATTCATTCTTAAGAGAGTGGGTCCCATTGACCCTAGTAACCATGAGGCCTCATTACAAGCTATTTTGGAGAAAAGGGTGTTAGGAATGGGAACATTGAGATGGGGGGTGAATTAGTGTTCACTATATTTAATCTTTTTCTTAACTCTTGAAACTTAACTTGAATGCTTAAGTATTGAAATGAACATTAACATAAGAAAGATACATAAACACAACACATAACACCAATATGGTTACGGGGAAACCCAAATAGGTAAAAACTCCAGTGGGAATTGACACACACTAAGAACTGCACTAATGTCTTATGATCCTTATTAGAAGATCTGCAACCTTGTTAGGAGTTATTCTTTACAATGCTTTTAGTATAGTGACCTTGTCAAGGGTTGGACCTTGTTAGGAGTCTTTTACAATAACCCTATTAGGGGTGGGGACACACTTTCATAGGGCTCACTGCTCAGCTAGTGAAGGCTACAACCTTCTGATGTCAGATACACACTATATTTGCTGGATGAATTGGTGTTGTGACACTGCTTGTCAGATTAGTTCCTTTGATGCATTGATGCTTTGACCTCTTGCAAAGCTCTAATACATTCTTACTAATCTTTTCACACTTCTACTCTACTTATCTTATCTCTATTTCAAATTCCATACTTTATTACAAGGGCACATCTAATATTTATATGCGCTACCAAAACAATTAACTAGGTCAGCCTATAACCATTTACATACAACGCTTCCAAGTGAATTGGGTCAAACATGTTTACAAACAAACATAATTACATGTCTACAACTTAATTACAATAGGTGCATAGCCTTTACAAAATAATAATATCATCACTAATTAAATTACCAACAATTGGCTACATACTCTATTTTGTTCTGGCATTCAATGTTTGTGCTACTTCAACTATCTATATCTTCGCCATACTATACCTTTTGATCATGTGCTCTTAGACCAAGCATGAATAAACTCTTAAAAACTTATCTTCTAGTGTGCATACCATAACTCTTTCGTACATATGTGTGCTGATGCTCTGATCTACTGATGCTCTGTTAACTATCTAGTCTTCTTACTTAACCAAATTCTAATCTTCTGATAATGTGCGCTGACTCCAAAACACTTTATGACTTTGTTTCCATAATGACAACACTAAATCTAGTCATATACAATAGTGTAGTCAACTTGCCAACAATCTCCCCCTTTTTCATTAATGGAAACAAAGGAATATGGAAAATTTACTAATTGTACCCTTATACAAAAACTCTTTATCATACTCTAACTTATATCTCCCTTATACTCTTTATTATGCATCTTCTATATATAAGACTCCATATTCTATACAATACTCCCCCTTTGACATTAATGAAAAAGGTGCTCCAAAAATGTATGTATAAGTACTTACAGTGTTAGGACATCCGAATATGCTATCTGCAAATTTTGGATCTCTTGTTTCCAAAATGCAATCAGTGCATTAACAATCTGTAAATGGGTGCATATGGCATATTGCAGCTTCTCCATCTTCTCCAAGTATGTACTAGGACCTTGATCATATGTCACCATAGAGGTATCAATCTCCTTGATGTTATAATTTAGAATACCTATTGAGGGTGCAAGAGCATTCATGAGCTTTGTCCGCCTTTCCCTTATCTTAGACATCTCTTTCTCTGCCTTTTCTATCTTGTCTATATGCCCCTGGTATACATTGTTTCACATGTTCACATCAGTCGAGGGGTCTTCTACTGATTTCCTTACATTGTCAATCATTTCTTTTGCTTCTTGTATTCTCTTGTAGTGATCAACAGTTAGCTTATCTTGATTCATACAATATGCAATGATCTTCCTTCCCTTTGCAGAAAACTCCTTCAAAGATGCTTGACCAACCTGTTAGAGCTTTTTCTTGTAGGATCAAACTTGATAAATACGTAGGCTTGATTCTCAAATTATGAACTCTCAAGTTTGAAAGAAAGAGTCTAATTGATGAGGATTGGATAAGATCATCCTTCTTCTTTGAGCTCCACAGGACTCGGGCAGGTATTGCCTTGGATAGTTTACTATATTTCAAGTAAAACTCAATTGATGGATCAAATTCTTCACCACTATGCTATTTATGCTTCAAACTACTTTAATAAAAGATTACTCTACAAATAGCTGAGAATATCTTGATATAGAGCATGACAAGGGAAACTGCAAATGTAATAGCATACAATAGTGGTATAAGGATATTCATCCTTCTTTTTATGAGTTTAACTCAAGGAAGGCTAACCTTTTGGATTCTCTCTTCAAGGAATCAGCAATATGAACTATATTACTTGAATACAATCCCTTCAAAACATATAGAAACTTAAAAAGTAAAATGTACTGGTAATGATAAATTTTAGTGTTTTTTAATGACTGAAAGATAATCTGCAAGAACAAAAATCAAACTAGTGCCCAATCCTTGGGCAAAAAGAGTTTGAATGTAAATCCATAGGAATATTTCAAAAGAAAATACAGTAGAATGCCTTACAAACTACATGCAATCTAAATAGAATGACTTATAGACTATTCTATCAGTCTTATGTTATTATCATCAAAATCTTAAAAAATATGTTTACTCTCTGAAATTTCTTATGAGAATTTAATCCTTTCCTTGAAAGAAACTCACAAACAATTAGACTAGTTTCTTTACAACCGGTATATTTTTAAATGCATTACAAATTAAAACATACAAGAGTAGAACATAAAGCAAGGGAGACAATAACAAAATAAGACATAAATTGTAGTGTATTTTATTGAAAATAAGCCTATCTCAATACATACAAAATTTGAATTTTAGGAACCTAGACATAGAGATAAGAAATCTGCTCTGCAGAGATTTTCACAATTCATCATCTAGGGACCTACTCTCAATAGAGCAACTACAGGAACATGAACAAGAATAGGAACCCCACAAAAATATTACAACTAGCCTATATATAGCATCAAAATCATCTTGGAATCCTTATGAGACAAGGATGCAACAAGCTATGGATGATTTTGACCTAAACCTAAAATAGATTAGACAAAAACCAAATTGAAGCCCATCAATCGGTGGAGAGACAAAACACTTCTGATGACTCAGCTAATATTTGATCTGTTCTTGAACCAAGGAAAACTTTCTGCAAAGCAATCCCAACAAAAAATTTGATCTGTAAAGATATTATCCATTCCCCCTTGCCGGATCTGCAAATTGATCATATCTGAAAATGAAATATCTCCCCAAAATTTGATCTCGGATAAAGAAGCGATTACTGCTCTTATCAACTCAATTAAATCTGATTGTAACTACCGCCAATGCATTCGTCGTCTTCTACTATTTCTAGAAACATATTATATGACCATATTCTGATAAAAAATGAATCTACAGGCTTTAATTCTCTAAGCAGGCTCACATGTAGAGATCCTTCTGCTCTTCAATCTATTTCATTATGCATTCAGAGTTGTATATATATATCTCAATTTTCTCTTCCGGGATGAATGTGGGACAATGTTTTGAGGGTTTTAAAGAGTTGCACTTAAAAAATTTATCTCTTATGGCCAGCTAGCGCGCATAGAGGCATGGGCCCACAAATACAAGGCAACCACACCCTCTTCCTTTCTCTTATTTACCTTTATGTCAAGTGCCAGTGCACATAAACAACTTAAGATACCCAAATGGTGTTCATGTGGGATAAACCCACATGCACATTGTTTACATTTTAATATCTGTGTGTGCTCCTATTTCTTCATGCTTGTGGGACCTTCCTTCTTTACACATTCTACTATCTACAAGACATGTGCACTAAACTATTTTTATTTGCTACCTCCCTTACAAGTCAGCCAAAATATTACATTGGCATCCCCAGTGCTCTCTCACGCTATGTTTGACAGTCGTATTTTGATGATGCTACTCTTGTGTATATGCGCATGTAGTCTCTAACTTGTACACACTACCATTTCTTCTCCATGCACTATCCTTCTTTCATGTGAGAATACCTCACACACCCCTTTTGTGGTACGTAGGCTCTCCATACACTGGCTGCTCACAATACTTGTGCATGAGACATCAAACCCTTTTGCCTCCACTCCCACTCACGCAGGACACTCATCTCTATTTTGTTTTCTTGCATCATCAAACACAAGTCCCTTAAATTATGCTTCTAGTAGCAAACCTCAAAACATTGGTCCTCTTTATTTTAACATGCTAGCTTATCTTGACTGTGCAAAACACCCAATTCCTAGCCTCACGCACTAGCCTGATGTGTGAATGTCTCACTCATCTATTGGGCTTTCTCCATTCCCTACATGGTGAAGCCCCTTCAACCTCACGTGAATCACCTTTTGCTAATTCATTCACACAATGTTGTGTGAATCTCCATTCAAAACTCAATGTGTGAGGTCTCTTGTTATAGCCTCTGACTTTCATTTATGATGGCTCCCTTATTTTAACGCAGGTCTTCCTTTCTTATTGCATGGCCATGGCTTCGTATCTGTAGCCTCCATTTGGTTGAATCTCACAATGATCTATGCATTCCCCAAATTCAAAGCACACTCCAGCGCACTTGGTAGCAAGCACATAAGACACAATACGTGGGTCCTCCCCTTCTTTTATGAACCGACTACAAATTCCTTCATTAATTTATGCAATGGCCTCTGCTCATTGCGTGAAGCCCCTTTGTTGTTAGTTCCCACATCAAAATGCACAACTTCCTTAAGTTTGTTGGATGCTCACAAAATGTTGGCATCATTGTTTTAGATTTGCACATCAATCATCTTATTACTCAGCCCCTATGATATCCCCTAGACAGTTTCATCATAACAAATGCTTCCACCTGTGACACGTAGGGCTAGTGTGACCTTTTGAAAAGAATTCAACGTCCCCTAGAGAATCAATCAAATTGATCAAAGATTCATTCATTGTTTTCTTCCCTTGGGTCTTCCAATAGCATCCACATAATGCACACATAAATTCTGTCTGTTGCGAAGGATATCATGGAGGAGAAGGCCCAAACTCCTTGATTTTTTGTTACATAGCACCCATCAAAATGGTGTGCAACCCATACCCAAAATTGAGGCTGCAAATGTTAGGAATAGTCTCAAGAGATAACTGAGAGGGGGGGGGGGGGTGAATCAATTATCTACAAGTTTCAATTCTTTATCCAATTAAGTATACTTAAACATTAAGCTTAAATACAATGAAAGAAAACTTGAACACAACACCAATATTTTGGTTACAGGGAAACCCTGATGGGAATTGACACCCACTAATATTTTGCACTAGTGTATTATGATCCTTGTTAGAAGATCCTTAACCCTATTAGGATTTTCTTTACAATATATTTAGCACAGTAGAACTAGTCAAGGGTCGGACCCTGTTAGGAGTCTTTTACAATTAACCCTACTAGGGGTGAGGATGCACTGTCCAAGAGCACATTGCTCAAATGGGTGAAGGCTACAACCTTCTGAATAAAAGATACACACTATATCGAGATCTTTGTGAACTGTGCTTAGACCTGCTATCTAGATCAGTTCTAATGTATAGCTCAAATACTTTACTTGGTCACATAGACCTTCTTCTGATGGCTCAACACTTCGCAAACTCTGCTCTGCTCTTCACAATCAACTATGAAACACACTCTAGCAATCACAAATGACTTCCTATAAATATCTTTCCTCTAAATGATATAATCAAGTTGGCCTATTAGAACCACCTTGAAATCATATTAGAGAACCCATAACAAACTCCAATAATAATTTAGTCGGCTCTAATAAGCATGCAACACATTCTGGGACCTGTCGAATAAGATAATTATAGATGCACGCTACACATTGTTGGCACTACCAAAATAACTAGATCTTCCTCCTCAAGCTGAATTACATCATGCACTCTTAACTAAACATTACTAGCTCTTCTCCAAGCTCTAATCCAAGGGTGCATACCAAAATGATAGGCGCAACTTCATAACCAATATAATCTCTATCAGCTCTTCTGAATAAACATAGGAAACTGCTATTGGTGAATAGTGACTACATAACTTCACTTCTACTAATCATTAGACTCTGTGTCCATGAATGTAACATCACTAACATGTCTCCATCACATATCCAAATGCACAAGGCTCCATGATAATTGTACAGACAACCATATATAGAACACTTACTGTTACTCTATCAAAAATATTGCTGACAAAAGCTGCTATATAACTGTCTGTACTAATAGTTAAACTTTTCATCCATGATATCAAGCTGATAACATGTCCATGCTACATATACTTAAAGCTTACTGCATAAGTCTTTCATGCATTCTACTTACCATATGTTGTCATCAATGACAAACATACAGTCAGCACTGGCTTGCTGGCAAAACTCCAACAATCTCCCCCTTTGGCATTGATGGCAACATATGGAATGAAAAACACCACCAATCCAAATGAAAATTTCTTTTATAACATTCTCCATTTCCTCTTCAAAACTCCCCCAAGGATGAGTCCTCCTTCTGCTACAATATTCTTCGACATTCTCCATTTCCTCAACTAAACTGCTTCTATAACTGAATACTACTCCCCCTTAGTATATTACTCCTTTTGCTTCTTTTTTTCATGACTATATATTACTCCCCCTTTGACATCAATGGTAAAGGGCACCAATTAGTTTAAGCACAGGTAATACTCTTGACGTAGAGTAGTCAACCATCCATTAGTCCCTGAGGACTGATGCTCTTTCTTATTTCTTCTACGCAGAATCAGGGAAGGGAACTACCCCCAACTTCTCCCTGAGATACTCAAAAGTATCCTTTGGTAAGGGCTTTATGAATATGTCTTCCAATTGATCTTTAGTACTCACATAGTCCAACTTGACTTCTTTCTCTGCCACTTTCTCTCTTAGGAAGTGATACTTGATCTCAATGTGCTTTGTCTTTGCATGCATCACAGGGTTCTTTGACATGTTAATAGTGCTAGTGGTATCACAGTGAATAACAATAGGATAATCAATCTAAATTCCAAAATCCTTTATCATTTTCTTGATCCAAACAATTGTAGAACAATTCAGGGCTGCTGCAATAAACTCTGCTTCTGTTGTTGACTGAGAGATACAATTTTGCTTCTTGCTTGTCCAAGCGACCAATCTGTCACCAAGAAACACTACTCCACCTAATGTACTCTTTCTATCATCAATGCATCCTGCCCAATCAGCATTTGTATACACATGAAGTTTAACATTTTATGAATTAGGATACCATAGACCATAAGCTATGGTGCCTTGCAAATATCTGATTATTCTCTTTACTACCATGAGGTGACTTTGTTTAGGCTCTGCTGCAAATCTTCCAACTATGCCAACTGCATTGGAAATGTCAAGTCTAGTTTGAGTAAAATATATGAGTTTACCAATCATAGACTTGTACAATGTTGTATCTACTATAGGAGAATCATCTTCTTTTGTAAGCTTGCATCCTATTATCATAGGTGTGCCTATTGGCTTACAATCATCCATCTTGAATTTCTTTAGTATCTCTTTCACATACTTAGATTGATTAATTAACATACCTTTCTTTGTTTGCTATACATCTAGTCCCAAAACATATTTGATAGGACCAATCATGCTCATCTCAAACTCACTCTGCATTTCTTTAGCAAATTCTGCACTCAATTTGTCATTACCCCCAAAGTTAATGTCATCAACAAATATAGCTCCAAGTAGTAGTCCTTCAAATGTCTCTCTAATGAATAGATTACAATCTGCTACTCATTTCTTGAATCCAATCTTTGTTAGATATCCATCAAGTCTCTCATACCATGCTCTAGGGGCTTGCTTAAGTCCATAGAGGGCTTTCTTCAATCTACATACCATATCAAGTTTATCTGATAGGGTGAATCCTTATGGCTGGTCAACGTACACTTCTTCTTTTAGCTCTCCATTCAAGAATGCTGACTTAACATCCATCTGATAAACTTTGAAGTTTTTGAATATTTCAAAAGCTAAAAACAACTTAATAGCTTCTAACCTACTTACTGGTGCAAAAGTGTTTGAATAATCAATACCTTCTCTTTGCACATATCCCTTACATACCAACCTTTCTTTATTCCTCACTACTATACCATCTTCATTCATCTTATTTCTAAATATCCACTTTGTTCCAATCACATTCTTATCACTAGGTCTTGGGACCAATTCCCAAGTATCATTATTGATAATCTGATCTAGTTCTTCTTTCATAGCATCATGCTAATCTGAGTCATTTCATGCATCTTCAACACTTAAGGGTTCAATCTGAGATAGTAAACATACTGCCTCACTGCTTGTAGAACTATTTTCTTTTGATCTTTTTGTGACTTTTTCACTTTGATCTCCAATGATGTAATCCTTACAGTGATATCTAGATGTGAACTTTGGAGCTTTAGGTGATGTTGTCTTATCTTCTTTTGGATTTTCTTCTTCACTTGTCTCAGGGTCATTGAATAAAACATCAATACTATCAAACATTTCTTCAACAACTATCTCACTAGTGGAAGGTCTAGGTTCTTCTTCAATCATAGGTGAGTAATCATGATATCTTTCTTGAACCATAAACTTTTCATCAATCTTAACATGAGCACTTTCAATGATCTTCTTTAATCTCAAGTTAAAACAACTATAAGCTTTACTTTTAGTAGAGTAACCAAGAAAAATACCTTCATCACTTCTTGCATCAAACTTGCATATTGCTTCATCCCTCTTGCTGTAGCACTTGCTTCCAAAGATTCTAAAGTATTTTACTATGGGAACATTACCAAATCATAGCTCATAAGGTGTCTTGTCTATGCCAGGCCTCAATTGTATTCTAGTGATGGTATAGACTGTTGTATTGACTGCATCTCTCTAATAGGTATGTGTAACTTTTCTTTCAATCATGATGGTGCGCATTGTATCAAGGATGATTCTATTCCTTCTCTCTACAATCTCATTCTACTGAGGGGTTCTAGGTGCACTCAACTGTCTCTTTATGCCATATTCTTCACAAAATTCATAGAATCTATCAGATGTGAATTCTCCTCCTCTATTCAATCTTAGACATTTTATCTTTAGTCCAGATTCATTCTCAAGCTTATCTTTAAATATTTTGAACTTCTCAACCCATAACAAACTCCAATAATAATTTATTTGGCTCTACTAAGCACACAACACATTCTGGGACCTATCCAATAAAATAATTATAGATGCACGCTACACACTGTCAGCTCTACCAAAATAACTGGATCTTCCTCCTCAAGCTGAATTACATCATGCACTCTTAACCAAACATTACTAACTCTTCTCCAAGCTCTAATCCAATGGTGCATACTTAAATGATAAGTGCAACTTCAAAACCAATATAATCTTTGTCGGCTCTTTTGAATAAACAGAGGAAACTGCTACTGGTGAATAGCGACTGCATAACTTCACTTCTACTGATCATCAAACTCTACATCCATGAATGTAACATCACTAACATGTCTCCATCACATATCCAAACACACAAGGCTCCATGATAACTATACAGATAACCATCCACAGAACACTGCCTATTACTCTGTTAGGAACACTACTGACACAAGCTACTATATAACTGTTTGTACTAATAGTTAACCTTTGCATCCATGATATCATGCTGATAACATGTCCATGATACATATACTTAAAGCTTACTACATAATTCTTCCACACATGCTACTTACCATACTTTGTCATCAATGACAAACATACAGTCAGCACTGGCTTGCTAGCAAATCTCCAATAGCAAAATGGTTCTTTCCATAGGTTTGTCAACATCAAATCTAAGCAACAAATGTGTAAAATTCAATGCAGGATAGGAGAAATTGCTGATAAGAAGTTGCAAGATTAAAAATCTAGTATCTTTATTTGGATTTTCCAAGGCTTGCAATTATTGAGTGCGTACCTTATGAAAAATTGCATAATTTTCAATTAATCTTCCTGCAACATCTGCCCTCATAATGATTGATACAAGTTGAACCATACAGCCACTGAGAATATCCATTATTTGAATGGAGCACTATTGAATTGTAGGTGGTATATCACAATGTACATACTGAAATGTCATTACTTATCTTACAGTTGTCATGAGAAAGTATGACATCAAATGGCTAGTATACATGATGCCAATAATCTGCAAAGGATGAATCTCTTTCCAAGATAAGAAGAACAAGTTCAAGAAAAATATGCACAACCCCCTCTAAGCCTGGGCCATAAAGTTGGCTTTCGTGATCCTCCAAAACCTTGTCCACACCTACAGAGTGCATAAATAATGCTACAATTTTGACACTTTAATTGGATAAAATAGGGTACCATTCTCTTCAAAAAGGCGTAAGTGCGCACAAGTCTTAGCAAGAAATACAAGGTTGGATGACCACAATATTAATGTAATCCTGGGCACCAAAAGGTCATCAACCAAGAAGTGCAATCTAGAGGATCAACATTTAAACCCAAAATTTTATCTCATACACACCCAAAATGCAATCACACAAAGAAGACAAAACCGTGATGCACTGAAACTTCAATCACATCATTCAATTCACACTGTCTTTGAAAAATGCCCAAATAACACTAACTAGATTCAAAAACTGACCAAATGGTCCTGCTACACATTCCACCAGAAAGACATGTTCACTTCCAACATGTAAGAACATACGCCAAAGGAGACCATCCAAAAAGATTAGAGCCAAAAGTTAATAATGATCAAACAAGGCCACTTAACAACATTGTCTGTCCGTGCTACCAAAATTACACAAGTCAGCTCCGAAAGCGGCTTCAAAAATTTACCCATTGAAGCTTTCAGGAACTATAATCTTGGGCACTGATTCTCCCTCATACAAAGAATATGAATCCATCATTTTATCATTCCAAGGATCAAGTGGCCGATAACAATTAATCACCAAAGTTAGCCTGTTAGTAAAATTCAGGATTTGAAACAGTGAAAAACATAGAAATTTGATTTAGAATTGGCATGGAAAAGTAATCAAATGGATTGGAAAAGACCTCCAAATAATTAGGCAAGTATTCCTCTAGGTTTACAATATAGGGGAACCTTCAATTATTCAAAATCTTGAACCGGGTACAAATAGCAAGACCTCAAAGTAAGCTATTCAAAAATCTGCATTTGACAGTTTGGCACACTGATAGAAAATGCAAATGGAATGGGCTTAGCAAACTGACCAAATGCACTCTTCATGACTTGAAAATAGAGGCACAAGAATTATTTGACCTCTGGAATATAGTACAAAAGGAATTTTCTCAATTGGGTCAAATGGTCAAAATTTACAATCAATCAAACTTGCCCAACCAAATTTCTGGGTAGAACAAAGAAGTAGGACAAATCTGGAAAGCCAACTTTGGGGAATCCAAAAACCTATCAAATGGATTTGAAAAAGACTTAGAATTAACAAATAGGCTCTTTGATATACATGTTAAATATTCCCAAAGTGGCGAGCCATGAAACTCATCAGGGCACAATTTATTAAAATGCAAACAGGGCCTGCTACAACAAACTGACACTTAGGCAAAAATGCAGATTTAAGTGAACACCTCAAAATGGCTACTCCCTAAACATGTCAAATTTAAAATTTAGGAGCAGGAACCTACTACATATGTTAGATGAAAGTTGTTTAACCTATTCCCCAAGCTGTATCTCATGAAAATCATCAGGGTATCTTTTACAAGCGCACCAATTAGGCCTTCTCACAAATTTTTTTTAAGGGGTACCCATTTTACCTTATAGAAAATTTTCAATTAGTCACTCCAAATTTGTGCCAAATTTGAGAGTACTAATAGAACCTTTAATGAACTTAGGTCAAGTGCAAAGTTAATAACTAGTTCACTCAATCTCTTTTTCATGTATTTCTCTTCTGCTACTTGAGATGTAGATTCTTCCAAGCTAGATAAGTTAGTCTTGAAGGCTGTAAGGATGGTTAACATCATCAACTATATGGACCTTAGACACTTTCTTGTCTAAAGGTAATAGGTTGTTCAAAATGTTGACTGATTCAACAAACAAAGGGTTCCTCATTACCTATTTCTCTTTTTCTTTTTCCATAGCTAAGACACTGATCTTGATCAGGTCTTCTTCTCCCCTAGAGTCTAAGTTTGAGGTGTCTAGTGTCAACATTGTCAGCAATGATGCTAAGGGTAAGGGAGTGATAGGAGTGTTGTCTATCACTTCTTTCTTTATTCTAATTGTCATTTCAATAGATGGTTCACCTGTTGGCTTGCTTCCTGTTACCTCTTCTACCTTTTCTTCCTCTTTTTCTATCTCTTTTTCTGTCTTCTTCTCTTCTTCCTTTTCTTTCTCTTTTTCTATCTCCTTCTCTTCTTCTTCACCTGTTAGATCTTCTATTAGTACTTCTTCTTTTAGCTTGGGTGAATTTTCACCACATAGAGTTTCAACCTCTTGTGTGCTCACAAAGGCTTCTTTGAACTTATCCAAGTCAGTGTTAGTGGCCACCATTGTAATCTCTACATTATCAATAAAGATTGTGTCATCTTTTTGTGTCTCTGTCATGGGCATAGACTTTACTACCTCTGTAGGTTTTATCACTGTGGGAACTGGATCCTAAGGACCTATAACTAGTATATTTGTGGTCTCTACCATCTTGGCTTCCTTGGAGGGAACTTATGTTGTGGACGCAGTAGGTAGATACATGTGCCTATTCAAGAAAACTTTCTCAAAAGTTTTCTATGTTTCTTTGGTTGTTAACTCAAAATTCTTGTCCACTATATGTAGTGTTCTTAGATTTTTTCTTAGATGTGGCTTTACCAAGTCTAAGGAACACACCGGTAGGCTTTCATCTAGAATCTTTTCCCTTATTCTAAGATCTTCTTCAATAGCCTATTTCTTCAAGGATTTCAGGATATTCCAAACATTGTTCGGGATGACTATCTTAAGTTCCAAGATTGTATTCTTGAACTTAATCATATGTTTTATGACCATGCCATGAATCTCTGATTTATCAATTTCACCATACATCTCATAAAACTTTCCTATCTAATCTAATATGCCTTCATCAACAATCCTTGTTCTCAAAACTTGAAGACTAGGTCTGAAACCTACCTCTGGAGGTGCTTGAGAAATTTTCTTACTTCTGGTTGCCCACGAGGATGGATGACTTGTGTTGGTTTCCTTCTTCCTCTTGGCCATTTCCTTATACTTGGGAGGTGATGTTAGATCAATTGTTACTTTTGGCACAGGAGAGATAACATCTATTTTTCCATGTTTATCCTTTGGATCATCTATCTTTTCAATATTGATCTTCTTCAACTTAGGATCATCTTCCTTAGCTTTTGCTACAAATGTGCTCTCAATATCCAAAGCAATATTTTCTTCTCTTTCTTTGTCAAGATCTTCCTGAGTTACTCCATGAATTTTGAGTATCTCAGAAGTAATCTTTGATGCTTTCCTTTTTGTCGCTGTGTTGTTAAGAACTGCATCAACTTCTCTTATCTTCTCTTCATAAGTCCCCCATCTAGGTTTATTAGGGTCCTTAGGCGCTAATAGTAGCACTTGTGCATAGGCTTCCAAGATTGGTTCCTCAACTCCATACCCAAGTGGATGGATCCACTTTGTTCTTAGCTCAACTGCTTCCATACAAGTTATATCAGTTTCTACCATAAAGAAAATATTGTCCTTGTATTTCTCAACAATACTTTCTGGTATCCTACACCTCATCTTCATTTTTACCCTGAATGTCTTCAATTTTAGCGTTATGTAATCCTTCAATGTGCTCTTAGTAGATGCCTTGAGAGATATTTGAGGCATTGTAGGCATACTCTTTTCTAAGTACAAATCTGAGACCTTTCCAACTATGTGGAGGTTCATGTAGATAATCAAAGACCCAAACCTGAATATTTTGGTCTTATCATGCTTGATGGATCTAATATTATCTATCAATTGTGCACACAAGATCTCACATAGATTGAAGTCACCATTTTCTCTAACAATTCTAATTGCTGCAAGAATAGTGGCCACAGACACAATATTCACCCTATTGGTGTGCTGAAATTGATAACCTAGTATCATGGACATCAATTTGATGTCTTTCTCCTCTATAGGCTCAATTTTCATTCCACACCTATCACTTCTTGACTTACATGCATGTTCTACGAGTTTTCTCACATCCTTGCCTGCTGGAAGAACAATGCCTTTCTTAGAGAGGTCTATCATCTCATGAATGAGATCTCCAGTGATTCTTACTAGGACTTCACCTATCCAAAATAGGTCATCATAAATTCTTCTTAACAGGATCTTGATCCACTCTGATTCATAGAATTCATATGCTGTAGCATACTCAATAATGGGATGGTCTTCTAGATGTGCGAACCCATCTAGGAAGGTTTTGTCTGGCTTTATCATAGTTTTAATGTGTGCTATTATCCTATCAAGTCCTACTGGTTCCTTCTTACAGTAAATGTATGCACAGATGTCTTCAACGTGCATGAAACCCATAGGGGTTTTGGAGAATGCACCTTCTAAGTCATCTAGGGTAGACTTAAAGGGATGCCTCTTGAAAACATATATTTTCCTCTCATCAATATCAAACACAATAGGTGTAGCCATAAATTACTTGTTTATCGCTTCAAGTAGGTTTCCAAGAACTTCTGAATCATCATGATGGATTAGGACTTCACAATCGATCAAATACACTCTTTTGCCAATGAATCAAGCTTCAATACTTCACAAACAACTACTAGGGCTTCTGTGATCTCCAATCACTCTAATTTGAATGCAATGAGTGATCTATAAGTCTATGTGTACATTAAAGTGAAAAATCCACCATTAATGCTTGCCACATAAACCAGACTTTTACTGAGAATTTCAAACTTCCATCCTATAATCGATCAAGTAGTGCGCTCTTGCACATAGAATCATATTGTCTCCAAGATGTTAAATCCATAGGCGCATACTCTGAGGGTGAGTATACCAGCCACGTAGGGGTCTAGAGCTAAATTAGCTTCCCCTATGACCCTGAGGGTCATTCATCTAGATGTAGAGGGTGCGTTCACTGTGGATGCATCCAATACATACTCATCAACCTTATCCTTCTTTTTCGTTGACCAAATCAAGCTCACATCTTTTGAAGCTTTCACAAACTTGACTTCTTCGGTATCCAATATTGATTCTTTTGGCTTTTTAGGGCTTTCCTGACTTTGCATTCTTGATCTACAAAACTTTGAGATGTGTCCAGCCTTGTTACAAGAGTGACAAATAACTAGAGGCCTTAAATTCCTCGGCGCATTGATATGGGTTACCATTTTACACTGTCTAGTTGAGTGACCATTATAATTACATATCTAACATGTAATACTCTGAGAAGTTCTTGTATTTGTTTGATTCTGATTTCTCTAATTATGTTGAGTCTTGTTCTGATGACTTGTTCTATAGTTCATAGCTCTATGACCAAATTTATTGCATGAATAACAATAACCATTGAAAGGTCTTATCTCTTTACAATTCCTTGCTATATGTCCATGCTTGTTACATGCATAACAAGTTTGGTCTACTGGCTTTCACTCATCCTTAGATGGTTTGATACTATTTTTAGTCTGATTTCCATTCTCCTTAGCATCTGTGGTTTCTTCTAGTGTTTTCATCCTTGCTCACATGTCATCAATTTGATTTTGTGCTTCATTTAATCCAATGCCACTGGTATCTCCTTTAGGCTTCCAAGCATATAACTCAGATTCTATCAAATCCTTGCTTGTGTATAATTTATCAATGTGATTCTTTGCTTCAATCAATTCAGATTCTAACTTTTCTTTGTTGTTTCTTAGGTCCAAGATTTCCATGTTTTCTTTCCTCAATTCTTCATTCAGTTGAAGGTTCTCTTTGATCTGTTAATCATAAACTTCTTGATTGTTAGTTATCTTTTCATCAAACTCTTCAATCTTATCATTCAAAGATGTGTTCCCTTCATTTATCTTTTTGACCATCTTCCCTAAATCATTGTTTGAACAATCTTTCAAATCTTTTCGTAGTCTTTTTATGACTGCTTGGGAATCACTGACTTTTTCTTTTAGTTCTTCAATTTCTTTTTTAGATATGTCAAGGTCTTAGGGAGCAGCTTCAAGATTCTTTTCATATGTTTCATTTCTCCCTTATCCATGATCACCTCAAGTGGTTAAAACTCTTTGCTAAGGACCAGAGCTCTGATACCAATTCTTAGGAATGGGAACACTAAGAGGGCGGCGGGGGGTGAATCAATGTTCACTATATTTAATCTTTTTCTTAACTCTTGAAACTTAACTTGAAGGCTTAAGTACTGAAATGAACATTAACATAAGAAAGATACATAAACACAACACATAACACCAATATGGCTATGGGGAAACCCAAATAGGTAAAAAACCTGGTGGGAATTGACACCCACTAAGAACTGTGCTAATGTCTTGTGATCCTTGTTAGAAGATCTGCAACCCTGTTAGGAGTTGTTCTTTACAATGATTTTAGTATAGTGACCTTATCAAGGGTCAGACCCTATTAGGATTCTTTTAGAATAACCATGTTAGGGTTGGGGACACACTGTCCTAGAGCTCACTGATCAAGTGGTGAAAGCCACAACCTTCTGATGTCAGATACACACTATATCTGCTGGATGAACTGGTGTTATGACACGGCTTGTCAGATTAGTTCCTTTGATGCAATGATGCTTTGACCTCTTGCAAAGCTCTAATACATTCTTACTACTCTTCGAACACTTCTACTCTACTTATCTTATCTCTATTTCAAATTCCATACTTTATTACAAGGGCGCATCTAATATTTATATGCGCTACCAAAACAATTAACTAGGTCTGCCTATAACCGTTTACATACAATGCTTCCAAGTGAATTGGCTCAAACATGTTTACAAGAAAACATAATTACATGTATACAAATTAATTACAATAGGTGCATAGCCTTTACAAAACAATAATATCATTGCTAATTAAATTACCAACAGTCGGCTGCATACTCTGTTATGTTTTGGCATTCACTGTTTGTGCTACTTCAACTGTTTGTATCTTCGCCATACTATATCTTCTGATCATGCACTCTTACACCAAGCATGAATACACTCTTACCAACTTATCTTCTAGGGTGCATACCATAACTCTATCATACGCACGTGCCCTGATGCTCTGATCTCCTAGTGCTTTGTTAACTGTCCAGTCTTCTTACTTAACCAAATTTTGATCTTCTAATAATGTGCGTTGACTCCAAAACACTATATGACTTTGTTTCCATAATGAAAACATTGAATATAGTCATATACAATAGTGTAGTGAACTTCCCAACAAAGGGGTGATGTAAATACACCAACAAACATCCCACATTCTTTTGTTCAAGCTTGTGCAAACTAGAAGGCTGATTTTGAGGATTTTGCCAAGGTATCTCTCAAGAATATTCTGAGGCCTTTTCGAAGTACTTTTCAAGGAATCAAATCCTTGGTCAAGATTATGAGTGAGGAGAATGGTTTGGAGGAGATGACCTTGAAATGGAAAAAGGCACTAGAAGATCTTATGGTAATAAGGAAGCAACACTTCCAAGTTTTGGTTAAGGTGTATGAAGGGTCAGAGCTAGATAATTTTGAGGAATGGATTTGAGATATCACCGATGCATTGACCATTTTTGAGAAGGTGTTGAAGTGAATGAAAAAAATGAGAGATGAAAGTTTACTTTTTGTACAGGAAATGCACAAGTTCTTTGGAGGGTTAGACCTAGACTTGTATGAAGAAGATGATGAGAAAATAGTGCATCCCATAAATTTCATCATAAATCAGTATTTGGATATGTTCAGAGGAGCTGGTAAAAAACAAGACCTCTAGCAGATGTTCTATCAGAAAGAAGAAATTTAGAAAATGTTATCCCAGGAAGAGGAAATACAAGGCCTTACAGCTAGATTGATCACCTTTCGAGAGAGACAATAAGAACTCCTTAAAGGAGTCAAAATGGCTAACTTTAAAGAGGTACAAGAGATTATGGATAGGTTCTACAAAGCTCACTCAGAAGTCCTCCCAAGTCGATAGACACCCAGTTTGGACTCAGTCAAATTTTGTATAGGAGAAAATAGCTTTTCACACTTAGCCATTTTTTAAGGCCTTGATTTTTGGCATTTTTCCCCTAGAGGATTTTTGGCCTCCGAAAGTCCAAAAGTTGGGAAATTTCATCTCAAAACTTAGTCAATTTTGGAGCTTCATTTTTTTAGGGTAACAGTCGAGATCCAAGATTTCTTGGCACGACCATCGTTTACTTCAGTCAACTCAAACTTAATTTTTAGTCACAAAGATCACATCAAGGGGGTTGTTTTTGCATGATTTGAGGGCCTCTTCTAGTTGAGTCCACATGGAGAAGCCATAATAGAGGATAAAGGGTAGGATCACAAAGTTTCATGGAGAGCTTGCATGAGTTCCAGTTGCATTTTTGGGTCATTTTATGCATGATTTGCTCTAGTTTTTGTAATGCACGAGGTTCAATTTCATGATAGGGTAGTTTAACTTGTTTTTAGAGATAGTTTCATTGATGTAATCTCTAGTTTAGATTTTGTTAGAGTAAAGTACTAATTATGTTAATTAACTGTACTCCCTTCTTAAGATGTCAACCTTTTTGCTTTAGTTGTTTATATTTAAACACACGTGCACTAGTTGTTTTAAACTCATGCACTAGTTGTTTTAAATATAAACTTGCATGCATTAGTCATGTAATAATTAAACTAATTATTACATGCACTAGGGTTTGCCTTTCAAGGCTTTCGATCTCCTTTATAAGGATGATCCATTGTATATTTTAATCATTCATTATTTGAAGATATTTTCTTCTTCATATTTTTGAGTCAAACCCTTGCCCTCTTCTTGTCTATACTTCCTTGTAACATATTTTTGTATGTAGGTGATCTTTGGGTTTTGTGGATTTGTATTGCTAAAATCCTACATGGTATCAGAGCCTAATTTGCTACAGCTTGTTCACGTTTGAAGGATTCAGAGATTAGAAATTAATCTGTTTTAGATTAGGGCTTTTTCTAGTTTTTTATTGAAATTAGGAGGTCCCTAAATTTTGTTGCACTTTGAGCTCAAACGGACCTCAGCGTTGAGTTGGCAACACCCAAAAACCCCAATTTCGATATAAAACATGTCAAATTTGGAAAACTTTGCATTTTGGGGCATTTTTTTGGTACTCGACAACTAGCACGCTACCCGAGACAAAATTTGTATAGACTGGCACGCTTCTCAAGGTAAAAAAATTGTTTTTGATATGCAAATCAAAACAAAAAATTTACTATTTGGTACAAAAATTAAGATCAAACAATGGCACGCAAATCAAGGTAAAAATTTGAAAGGCCTGATACGGATCTAGAGGCGCGCATGCAATTTTGCAAAAAAAATTTATTTTATTTTATTTTTTGTCAGCGACGACCATTTGGCCATCAAATGTAGTTTTAGCCCCTGGTCATATGGCGACCATGGGCCCAAAATTTTAGCCCCAGGGGGCTTGCATGCTGTGACGGCCATTTGGCCGTCAATTTTAAGCCCGTGAAGTGCTGATGTCAGCACATCTAGACACCATTTTGGGCCCTCCATAGCACTCGGTGGTTTTTTGCTCATAACTTGAGCATACGGTGTCAAAATCGGGCAAATGAGATATTGTCGAAAAGATGGTTTTGAGCCCTATTCGGATTTGGAGGTTTGAATATCTGATTTTGTTTTTTATGGTGTTGTTTAGTGTCAAAGCCAGATGTTCATCTTTACACTCTGGAAGCTCTATATTGCGCATCTAGACTCCATTTTTGGAAAGTGAGATATCATTGGAAAGCTTGTTTTGAGAGCTTTGTAGTGATTTGAGTCATTTTCCCATATTTTGGTCCATGTATATTTTATTCAATTTTTTGCATTTCTACACTTTGGTGGATATCTTGGATGTTACAAGTCTTGGGATCTCTTCCCTTTAGGGGATGGCTCTTCTTAGGTTGTTCTTTTGTTTTAGAAGCCTTCACTCTTCTTTGAGCAATGTATACTTCACTTTTGTAGCATTCTTTTTGCACATGCACTGAGATAAAGTGTCATTCTATTGCATACTTGGAATCTTTAACATGTTTGTGCTATTATGTACTCGCACTCCATTATAAAGTGCCATGGGGGGGTATGATGTTTGACCTTATTTTCCATCTACCTTTGTCAAGTGAGTGTTCCTTCCACGACATTAGCCTCAGGGTATATTTATTTATGTTTGTACTTTCACTGCACCTTCAATGTTCCTGGTTCTTCATGATGTAGTTCTTATTGGCACTATTTTCAGTGTACCTGTCACCTCTCCCTTATCAGCATTATGGGAGGGTTTCTACTAATTTTTATTCTGCTTCCTTGGTTTGATAGTGTGAGCTATGTATTCAGTATTTGTTCCTATGTACTGGGCAGATGGAGTGGTTGGGTACTTATGCATTTCACTGAGATGGATCATTTACCATATAGACACTCTTTCTTTCCTATTTTTAGAGGCACTCTTCCATCTTTCATTGATCAGCTCTTCATGCTTTGGTGTTTTATACCATCTGTATCTTCGAGTTCAATTGTTTGCCTTTGTTTGCCTCCTGATTCAAGTAGTGTCATTTGAGGGCACTCATACAGATTACAGTCTTCTCTACCTGGTCATGCTTTATTTTAGTGGAGGATCTTCAGATCAACAGTTACTTCTTGATAGAGTTTGCATCTTTTTTCTTTAGTGATGTTCTACATGTTCATTCTTGTTCCTATTTTCTAGAACATTCCTAGTTTTGGAGGCTTCTTGAGTCCTTCAGATTAGTCTTTGTCTCTTTTTTGAGTAGAGTTTTTCCCATGTGGTTTTCTCTATTTCTCCACTTTATAGAGAATCTCTTTTGTGCTAGGTACCTCATTAGGCCATGTTGTCAGGACCCATTTATGCTTTCAGCACTGTAGTTTCCTTTGCTTTCTTCTTGCATTGTTTGTAGCTGCATTGTTTCTCATCTTAAGGTGGGGTGTTAGAGTAAAGTATTAATTATGTTAATAACTTTAATCCCTTCTTAAGATGTCAACCTTTTTGCTTTAGTTGTTTATATTTAAACACACGTGCATTAGTTGTTTTAAACTCATGCACTAGTTGTTTTAAATATAAACTTGCATGCATTAGTCATGTAATAATTAAACTAATTATTACATGCACTAGGGTTTTCCTTTCAAGGCTTTCGATATCCTTTATATGGATAATCCATTGTATATTGTATTCATTCATTATTTGAGGATATTTTCTTCTTCATATTTTTGAGTCAAACCCTTGCCCTCTTCTTGTCTCTACTTCCTTGTAACAGGTTTTTATATGCAGGTGATCTTTGGGTTTTGTGAATTTGTATTGCTCAAATCCTATAGATTTATTTTTGAGTTTTAGATGTAGCCAAAACCCTAGCTGCGAAAATAAGAGTACATCTCTATAAATTGTATGAGCTCAATGTAATTAAGGTCGGATTTTTATCATTAATACAATACATACAATTGGTGCTTCAATCGTGGTGTGATTTTTCTGTTGCCTTTGCGAAATTTATGAATGTGTGAATTTCTCATTTGTTTATTTCAAAGAACCAGTTGATTGTATGGTGATTTGATCTATAATTATTTTTAGTTCGGTGTTTACCTCTGTTGCATTGCTTCGTTGTGAAAAAATTATTTAAAAGATCTCTCGTTTCAATGCTTTGAAGATAAACTTGTCTCATGTGTGCGCACATCCGTGGTGGCTTCGTGATATGATAATTTTTGGCTTATTATACATCTGTGTTTATTTCCATTGATGATTGCATCTACCTGGCTGAGATTGTGATTTCATCAGGTCTCTGTTTTATGGGTTTTTTAATCTTCTTGGTATTTTAATTTGTGAAGCAGTGTGATATTGGTTTATGTCCAATAGTTTCTTTCAACAAATTTCTTTTAAAATCTCGTTACCTTGCTTCTTACCTTCCTTGCAAATCAATTACGGTAGATTTTAATTAAATTAACATTGTTTTCATTCTAAAATCTAAAAATCCCAAAAAAGAAAGTTTTGTTGTGTTCAAAGTTTGATTTGCAACCCTTTTGAGATACAAACCAGCAAAGGCCACCTCATGAACACATTCATTCACATTTATCTTCTGTTGAGCTATCTAAGTCATTGAGACCCATCCCATAGGGAACCTTGAGAGTGACTAATATCATTCTTCCAAGAGGGGAATTTTCTCAAGTAAATTCCTAGCCATTGTCTCATGTAAAAATGATGCTCAACACTATTGCTAGCTTTAATCCATTCACTAGGGCTTCATATTTCTCTATGTTATTCATGCATGGAAATATCATCTTGTATGCCTTTGGTATTTTGTATCCTTGTAGAGTAATGAATAGACATCCAATTGATGACCCTTGTTATGTAAAAGAGCCATCAAAATACATCTTCCATGGATGTTCTATAAGGTGCATAATTGTTTCATTAGGGAAATCTATATGTAATAGTTTGTCATCTGTCAATGGTGCTTCAACAAGTTGGTCAGTTGTCAGTTGTCACTTGATAAATTTTATGTCAATGTACTCAATATCAAACTCACTTAATACCAAGACCCATTTTTATAGTCTTCCTATCATTAGTTCTTTATTCAATAGATATTTAAGTGGATCTATCTTTGCAACTAGATTCACCTTGTGTGACAACATATAAAGTTTTAGCTTTTGAGATGTAAATACAACTGTTAAGCATACCTTTTCAATTATTGAGTAATTCAACTCATAAGAAACTAGAGTCCTATTGATATAGTATATAGCCATTTCTTTCTAGGCTTCATCCTCTTGTTCTAGTAACACCCCTAATGATGTGTATGTTTCTGATATGAATAGTTAAAGCAATTTTCCATGGATCGGAGTAATCGGGATTAGAGGATTCGCCAAATATTTCTTGACTTGGGAAAAAAAAATCTTGCATTGTTCGTCCTAGTGAATGTGATTCCTTTATGCATCATCTTTGTGAAAGTTTGATCTTTATCTGCTAACTGGGATATGAATCTCCTTATGGATTGCAACTTACCTTGAAGTGTCCTCATTTGACTGATATTCATGGGTGGTTGTATTTCAAGGATTTCTTTTACCTTTGCTAGGTCAACTTCAATTCCTTTTTTCTAAAATTATGAAGCAAGAAACTTTCCTGATGATACTCCAAATGCACACTTCTTAGGGTTTAACCTTATTTGAAACTACTCCATTTTATCAAAGATTCTCCTTGGGTCCTCTATATGCATTGTTCTAACTTTTGATTTTTCTAATATGTCATCAACATAATCTTTCATATTTATGTGCATCATATCATGAAATATTGTTTTCGGGGGTGATTTTGATTTGCTTTTAACATGAGAACCCATCCATTAAGGAATACATCTCATATCCTACAGTAAGATCTACAATCATATCTATGTTAGAAAGCGAGAAATCATCCTTTGGACAAGATTTGTTTAGGTCTTTAAAGTCAATGCAAACCATTATAGATTTGTCTTCTTTGGAGACAAGATCTATGTTAGATATCCATTCTGCATAGTTAATAGCTCTTATGAATTTGACTTTCATCAATTTCTCTAGTTTTTCTTTAACTAACAATGCAACATGTACATTCATCTTTCTCAATTTGTGTTTTACATGCCTTACTTCAGAGGCAATGGATAGATGATGCATTATTAGGTTTGTATCTAATCCAGGCATGTCTGAATAAGACCAAGAAAATTTGATCTTCTTTTCCTTGAAGAAATTAGTGAATTTTAACTTCTCCTCTTCTGATAAAGATTGAGAAATATGGACCATTTGTGGTTCTTCTATTGTTCCAAGATTAATTGGTTGTGTAGGCTCAATTAATACTGAAGATCTTTCTTGAAAATGATCTGGAAGAATATAAAGATTCTCATCCTTTGGTGCCTCTAAGAGGTTTTCACCATTGGATACATCTTTTTCTTTTACTATTTTGGAATTTGATACTACCACAATGTGGTTTTCACCATAAAATTTATTTTTCTTTTTATTTTTCATTTTTACACTGAGAAACTTGATATCCCCTCTAGTCATATTTATCCTCCTTGCAATGGTGGAAGAGGTAAAGGGGTTACAAGCATTTTGATAGAAAGCTAGAGTATAGTCATTAGCAAAGGATAATAAGATTGTGGGTGTGGATTAGTTCTAGTCTATAAGCTTGGGATGCATCAAGGGAAAAGATTCATAGGGTTCAAAAGATAACACCACATTATTATCAATATTTTAACTTACAAGATGATTTCCATCGAGGTTTCTTCCAAAGAGTTGTTAAGATTATTAAAATCATTATCATTATTATTGGAGTTCATGTAGTATTATGTGAATCTAACCATAGTGATGTAGAATTAGAACTTTCTCCTTCTTCAATTTTAACTATAGGAGTGTATTTATGCACCACATATACCTCTATTTCTATTTTGGCATCAGAGAGTATGTCTCATTCATACTTATGTGAATCAACCTGACTATCATTTGATATTCCAAAGAAGTGGACAATAGTCATTGGTACCTCTTCATTTTCATCAACATTGTTTTCTTCTTCTTGATTCTCTCTTTCTTGAAAAGATAT
Source organism: Chamaecyparis obtusa (assembly GCA_027943335.1). NCBI lineage: Eukaryota > Viridiplantae > Streptophyta > Pinopsida > Cupressales > Cupressaceae > Chamaecyparis > Chamaecyparis obtusa. The sequence continues at coordinate 670,279 of BSBK01001309.1, read as the reverse complement.
TTGTAAAGATGGTATATCTTGTTTTTCTTCAAAATGTGGCATGTTGAGAAAATGAGTGACAATAACCGACTACCCCTAGTTAGGATACCTTTATTTTTGTTCTTCTTCTAGTCCTTCTTCTTATTCTTGTCTAGGTCTGGGATTGGTGCTAAGTTCTGACAGCAGATCTCCTTGCAAGAGTAGTAACCTCTCATAGGAAATTGGTTGTCCTTCTATTTCTTATTTATCATCTGAATCACCTGATCTATCAAATACATGGCCATTTTTAGCTATGGGATGAGATGTTACTTCTTTAAAACCTACTATGGTTTTGTCTCTTGGATTTCTAAATTCCATGTGTATTGGTTCCATAATTCCTTGCTTATTTTGACCCAAAGGTCCTTTACATTTATAGCCCATTTGTTTCATGATTTCATACCCTTTTCCATATTTGTTTGGGGCTATCTCCACATTTTTAAAATTCCCATCATGTTCATCTTCTTTGTATAGCCATTGTAGAACAAATTTTTCTTCATTTTCTTCTTTGAGAGACACCTTTTCTTTCACCATCCTTGTTCCTTCATGGATTGTCAAAGTATCACCTTTGGAGGGTGTGAATGTTGATGAAGGTTTTCCTTGAGATCTAGGAGATAAGGGTAAATCCATCATGCACATCAAGGAATCTATTTTTTATTCTCCCATTTCTATTTCTTGAATATTAACCTTCTTTGCAAAACTTTGTAGGACCATTTTTTTAAAGTTTCTCCTTTGTGAGCACTTTCTTTGTTGTTTGGAGTCATACTATCCACTTTCTTGAGACTATTGCAAGGATAGGTTGTATCAGCTAGAATGGTTACCTCTAATCCATTATGGGGAAACTTTATGCATTAATGATAAGTAGAAGGTATTGCCTGCATTGTATGGATCCATGGTCTTCCAAGAAGAATATAGTAGGAAAATTGTGGGTCCATCACCTGATATATTACATATTTTTCTATTGCTCCCACTCTGATGGGTAAGTCAACTGATTCTTTGGAGGATCTTTCTTCTTCATTGTAGGTTTTGATGGCTATCTTTCTTCTTGGATCAATTGCATGTTCAGAGAACCCCAATTTCTTTACCAGATTATATGTACTTATATTCAAACTAGTGCCTCCATCTATCAAGATACGCTTGACTCGGTGTTTATGGATTAATACCTCTACATTTAATAGGAAAAATACACCAATTTTAATAGGAAAAATACACCAATTTTTTATTATTATTAAATCTAACCCCTTGACATAATGATTGCATACTAAGTGTTGAAAAGGTTTCATCCGGTTGAGGGGAATCATGACAAGTGATTTTCAAACTTGCCAACATCCCTCGCACTATAGATCACAAAAGTAGGGTTTGTAAGACTAGCTATTATTCTTGATCATAAAATTACTTAAAAACATAAACGTATTTTTTAATTATTTAACTTTTTTTCATTAATTACCTAGTCAAAACTACAAGTTCATTAAATTAAAACAAAACCCCTTCATGACTATAGTACCCATCCAAATAATTTAACCAATTATGTAACTTTATTTAATAGCCTATTGTCCATCTAATAAGTAAAAGTGTTTATTCATAATATTATTCTTCCAACAAATTTTTACTCTTATAAAATTCCATTAATTAAATAAAATCCCTTCAGAAAAATTACCATAATTGGATTTAAATATATTAATTACCATTTAATACAAAAATATTCCCTAACATAAAAAATTTCTTGATTGCACATAAATCTCTTCTAAAATTCAATTAGACTTTAAATAATATTATCGATGTTTTAGGCTTTACTAGTTAATAAATATCTTTACAATACATTTAATATTTTCACAAATGTTCACTCAATAATCTATCCCACAAGGAAAATGTATTCCAAATAATTAATCAAGACTCACTGAAATATTAAATTAGCTTAATTAAATTTATCTCCAAAATAATGTTGAATGGGATAAAGCAAACATATCCCATCAAATTTTTTTAATTTAATTTTATTCACTCCACTAGAAAAATATATTTTATCAATATTAAAATAAAATAGATAGGGAAAATAAAATTCAAATTAAAAGTTGACTTTCTCCCTAACCCTAATTCAGATTTAGGGTTAGGGTAAAACTATAACTTCCAAGAGGAATCTCTCTCTCTCTCTCTCTCTCTCTCTCTCTTACCCCAAAACCCTAGGGTAGATTTTTTCATTCTTTCTCCATTTTTTGTGCAAGTTTGGAGCTTGAAGAGGTTTGAGAAAATGAAGATGGAGAAGGCACAAGAGTATATACCCATAAATGTATACACATATATAAACATTTTTGTGTGTATATATACACTTATATGTATATATATGCCCAAAAGAAAAACATGAGCAATCCAGTATGAATGTGGTAATCAATTATTATTTTTTGTTGATTTCATTTATGATGTAAATTATCTCCTTTTGCATTTTTTTAAATATATTAATTCATTTCCTTTAAACCATATTAAATGCATAAGATAGGGAGATCTTACTCAGTCACAGTATATACGTACAAATTTGTAGACAGATGTTTGGTATTCTACGACATATTTCATATAGTGTTGCCATCAATGTCAAAGGGAGAGATTGATAGACTACAACTGATTGAATATCTTAAGGAAGAGATTGACAACTAATTGGATACTTCAAAGACAAAGATTTATAATCACTGAGATACAAAGGTATATGTGAGACATTAAATCAGTTATTGTATTATCATTGATGTCAACTAGTTTTGACTGTACTTATCATGATAGTTACAAACATCTGAAGAAGGAAATGATGGTGAAGGAATGAGATATTAACATGAAGATGAGATTTATGAGAAACACACACACACACATATGTGTGTGTGTGTGTTGTTAGCTTGTGGTGACTGATCAGTAAAGTACTATGTAGGAAAGTACTGTACACTTTTCATTCGTTAATGGGTTTAGGGTTAACTCGTCAAGTGTTTTTGAGTTGACATGTCAAACATTTCCCTAGGTTGAATCATCAAGTATTTTAGGGTTAACTTGTTAACCAACAAAAGCCTTATTATATTGGCTTAGGGTTAGGGATTTCATTATGATGTATGATTTTAGTACTTGCAGTGGAATTGAGTTGTAAGGGATTATGGATTGTAATTAGGTTTTAATCACTGGATAATAAAATATTGGACTCACTATTGGTGGATGTAGCCCAGGGATTGGGTGAACCACGTTAAATTTTTGTGTCTTTTGTTCTCTTCTGTGTGGTTTATTATTTTCTGATATTGGTTATATTTGCACATAATTGTTATTTATGCCTTGTTAATCCTAACAAGTGGTATTAGAGCAAGGTTATTTCATTTTTTCTTTCCTCTATTCTCTAAAGTAGGTCTCACGAGTCAATGGGAGAGTCTCTTAGTTAAGTGGGAGAAATGGTAGACAAGGGTAGGTTGAAGGTTGATAAGTTTAATGGGTATAACTTCCAATTATGGAAGATGCAAATGGAGGACTATCTCTATCAGAAGGATCTATGGTGACCATTAGAGGGAATAGCCAAGAAAGAGGCAACAATGTCTTAGGAAGATTGGGATATTTTGGATAGGAAGGCACTGGGGAGTATTTGTCTATGCCTGGTACAATCGGTGGCATTCAATATTACTGGAGCAACGATAGCTCAAACTCTGATGGAAACCCTAGCGAAGTTGTATGAAAAGCCTTCAGCTTCAAACAAGGTATTTCTTATGAAGCATTTATTTAATATGAAAATGGTAGAAGGTGGATCAGTCACTGATCATTTGAATGAGTTTAATATAGTTACAAGTCAATTAGCCTCAGTTAAAATTACTTTTGATGAAGAGGTTAGGGCTCTCTTGATTTTGTGTTCTTCACAGAAAGATGGAATGGCTTGGTAATGGTTGTTAGTAATTCTATTTCTAGTTCTAATACCCTAAAGTTTGATGATGTTATTGGTGTTATATTGAGTGAGGAAATTTGTAGGAAAAGCTCAAGGGCATCCACATCGGGTAGTGTATTGAACACAAAAATTAGAGGCAGAACAAGAGATAGAGGAAACAACTCTGGAAATCATGGGAAATCAAGAGGAAAATCAAAGGGAAAGAGGTCTGAATCCAAAGGGCCAAATGATTGCTGGTACTATGGAAAACTAGGTCATAAGAAGAAAGATTGTTGGTCTCAGAAGAAAGATCAAGAAGCCAAACATGATGGAAACAAGGAGGCAAATGTGGTAAGTAACAAATCCGAAGAGGATGCTTTGCTCTTGTCTTTAGAAAATGTTGATGATTCATGGGTGTTAGATTTAGGGGCTTCATTTCATGCTACACCCCATAGAGGTTATTTTCTTGATTATGTCCAAGGGGATTTTTGGCTAGTTTATTTGGGAGATAATGAACCTTGTCAGATAGTTAGAAAGGGAAAAATTAAGATTAAGTTGGAGAATGGGAATCATTGGCTACTACAAGAGGTAAGACATGTTCCAAGGCTGAGTAGGAATTTAATTTCAGCAGGGCAACTATGTGATGAGGGTTGCACAGTTACTTTTAATGATAGAAATTGGAAGGTTTCAAAAGGTTCCTTAGTAGTATCAAAAGGTGTGAAAGTAGGCACCTTATATCTTTGTACATTTCATACTATTCCTTCTACTTTAATTGTTTCAGAAGATAATGAATGTTCAAGAACAGTGGCTGCAGTTGAGCAGGAAGAACATCACACCGTTGCTATAGATTCTAACACAACACTATGGCACAATAGACTTGGGCACATGAGTGAAAAAGGTATGAAATTGATTCATTCAAAGAAAGTTTTACCTGGTCTGAAATGTGTCAATATGGATTTCTGTGAAAGTTGTGTTTATGGAAAACAAAAGAGAGTTAGTTTTGTGAAGAGTGGGAAGGAAAAGAAAAATGAGCGATTAGAGCTTGTACATACAGATGTATGGGGACCAACTCAGGTATCTTCCCTTGGTGGCTCTCTGTATTATGTTACAGTTATAGATGATGCAACAAGAAAAGTATGGATTTATTTCATTAGATAGAAATATAATGTATTTCAAACTTTTAAGAAATGGAAATGCTTGGTTGAGAATGAGACTGGTAAAAGGTTAAAATGTCTCAGATTTGATAATGGTGGTGAGTATTGCAGCACATAATTTGAAGATTATTATTCCTCTAATGGTATTCATAGGAAAAAACTATACAAAGGACTCCACAAGAAAATGGAGTGGCTAAACACATGAATAGGACAATAATTGATGCAGGAGCATCTTGGGTCTTTGAGCAATCTTGCATCAACCAAAAACATTTCCTAATTTTTGTACTTATTTTCTATTGTTCTCTTTATAATTGTTTTATTTTATAGTTTCATGGTGTGTGAATCTTACATTATGCTAAGGAACTATTTGGGAACCTTCTCCTATGAGCACATAAAGTTTGGATGGACTGTTTCAAAGTTACAACTATTTTTCTTGCCGTTGGAATCGCGTTTTCCTGCAGTTTTGGTGCTGATTGTTCATAGTGGCGATCTTGATCCATAAGGAATCCACCTTTGTACTCTAAATTTATTTTAGAGGACCTAAATTAATATCATTTCCCAAGAGTGCAAGCCCTAATTCATTATGAGTAAAAATTTATGCCCATTTTTCTCGAGGACCTATTTTCTACCAGTTTTCGGGTGAAATGTGTGGTGTTTCTTCTTGCGATGTTCTGTGTGATCAAATGGGACCTTTCACCCTTAAAGTAATGTTCTTCAGTCATTTAATGACCTAAATCCAAAGGTTCATCAATTTATATTAATTCTATCATTAGTTTTGGTTTAAATCTTCCAGACTGGACCTATAATGTAATTAAATGCCTAACTGGCCGACCTGTGGCTTAGCTAGCTATATAAGGAGTCTAGATTGATGTAGTAGGGAATGAAGGAGATCTAAGAGGGATAATTATAAATATATATCATTGGAGAAAAAGATAGGATGCAAGATGTGATTCTGATTTCATAATTCTCATTGTATAAGGTCGAAACCCGAAAGGCCCCACAGCTGGGCATGTTGAAAGAAATAATATAATTCTCTGTTGTTTCTACCACTTGAATGTCTCATATCCATTGAGTGTTAAATTATTTCATGTGATACTATATTTCTTCCATTGTGTAACTCTAACCAGGGATTGGTTGTTGATTCAAGTGGACTGAATTCTGCTTGATTCTGCTTGTATTACCCTGCCCCTATGTCAAGTGGTATTAGAGTGAGTTCTTTCTTGCGGATTGGATCATGGAGAACCTTATTGGATTGGTTATAGGGTGGAAGATCTGAGATCTGACCTATAACTTGTAGAAGGTTACGATCTTTCTAGAACCTAATTGTCAAGATGGTTCATGGTAGAGGAAATGATAATGCTATCATGGATATGTTGAGGCAAATTACAACTAGGGTTGAAGCTGTAGAGACAGCCCAGAGAAGAGGAGAACATCTTGAAGATGTTAGTGATGAAGAAGAAGAAGCAGCACCTAATTCTGAACCTAAAGTTGAATAGGATGAGGAAAGAATTTTGAGAGTTTTGTCTAAGGCTAACTCTGGACCTGCAGTGGAAGTTGCTTCCTATGATGGAAGACTTGAGACCGATGCACTTTGGGATTGGATCTCTTAGATGGATAAATACTTTGAGTATGAAGGTACTCTTGATAATAAGAAGGTTAAGATAGAAGTCACAAAGTTGAAAGGTCATGCATCTCTTTGGTGGGATCATTTTCAAATTGAGAGACAAAAGAGAGGACAAGAAAAGATCAAGACATGGATGAAGATGCTTGGAAAAATGAAGAAGAAGTTTCTTCCAGCTGACTACCAAGTTAGTTTGATGAGGAAAATGAAAAATTTGAGACAAAAGGACATGAGTGTGAAAGAATACACTGAGGAATTTTACAAGATCTGGACATGTGAATGATGAAGTTGAGAAAGTGGCTAGATATATGAATGGCCTGAGGACATCGATTTAAGATGGGATCAGTTATGTGAAGATAGATAGTGTGGAAGAAGCATACCAATTTTATTTGAAGGATGAAGAGAGATTGACAAAGAAACATGAAAAAAGACAAAGAGGAAGAGGTGGTAGATTTCAGAGAAGTAGAGGTAGATCTTATGGAGAAAGTAGCAGATCTAAAAATGTAGTGCAAGATAAAGGATGGGAAGATGAACCTACTGGTAAAAGAGGTAATTATTCTAGAGGTAGCTATACTGGTTACTCTAGGAATAATAATAGTGGGAAAAGAGAAGAGAAATCTTGGTTTAAAGGTACTTGTTACAAATGTGGTGAAGAAGGACATAGAGCTTTTGAATGTACTAACTCTAGAAAGAAGGCTGGAGGTAATGGCAGAAATAATTTGGCTTATGAAGAAGTTGAAGAAATGTCTAATGAACCTAAACACGGTGAGAAATTGATGCTCAGAAGGATCTTGTGGAATGAAGAAGCTAATGAGGAACCTATTTTAAGGAAAAGTTTTTTTAGAACTAGATGAAGATCGTTGATAAATGTTGCAAGGTAATCATTGATAGTGGAAGTTCTAATAATTTGGCATTCGAAGAGCTGGTTAACAAATTGCAGTTGCAAAGATTGAAACATTTGAAGCCTTACCATATTTCTTGGATCCAGAAGGAGCATAAACTACTTGTAAGTGAACAATGGCTTGTTAAATTCAAAATTGGGAATTATCATGATGAAGTCTTGTGTGATATTATGCCTATGGATTGTTGTCATATTCTTTTGGGTAGACCTTGGAAATATGATAGGAAAGCTTTGCATGATGGTAGATTGAATCAATATACTATTTGGATGGATGGAAAGAAACAAGTATTATTGCCTTTAGTAGAGAAGTTTGATGAAGGTCACTGTACTACAGTTAGAGTATGTTTGTTTGATGGTAAAACATTTACAAGAGAAATGGAACAATAGAATATTTGTTTTTCATTGAAGCATAAAAGTGGATAGTCAAATAAGGTTGCTGATTCCTTGAGCCGAAGAAGAAGTTTTTTGATAGAGATGAGAGTTGAGGTACTTGGTTTTGATGATTTGAAGTGTTTGTATGAGTCTGACATTAATTTTGCAGAGCCTTGGAAAGCTTGTAAAGAAAAAATAGTAAATGACAAGTGGAATGATTATTTCATTCAAGAAGACATGTTGTTTAAATGAATTTAGTTGTGCATACCTAGAGGATCTATGAGAGAGAACATAATAAAGGAGAAACATAGTGGTGGACTTGCTGGACATTTTGGGATTGATAAGACTGTGAATTTGATTTTCAAGAGATACTTTTGGCCATAGATTTATAGAGATATATAGAGAATGGTTAGAGGTTGCAGAATTTTTCAAGTAGCAAAAGGAACTAGTCAGAATGTGGGATTGTATACACCTTTTCCTATACCTGAAAGACCTTGGGAAGATGTGAGTATGGACTTTGTTCTTGGATTGCCTAGAACTTAGAGAGGTAATGATTCTATTTTGGTAGTGGTTGACGAATTTTCTAAGATGGCTCATTTCATACCTTGTAAGAAGACATCTGATGCATTGCATGTAGCTGAATTATTCTTCAAGGAAGTGGTAAGATTGCATGGTTTGCCTAAATCTATTGTTTTTGACAAAGATACTAAGTTTACTAGTTATTTTTGGAGAACACTTTGGAAGAAGATGAATACTGATTTGAAGTTTAGTTCTACATTTCACCCTCATGCAGATGGACATACTAAAGTTGTGAATAGAAGTTTGGGAAACTTTTTGAAATGTTTAGTTGCAGAGAAATTTGCTAATTGGGATTTGATTTTGGCACAAGCAGAGTTGCATATAATAATTCAGTGAATAGAAGCACTAAGAGGACACCATTTGAGATTGTTACTAGATTTCATCCTAAGGGAACCACAAAGATGAGAGATTTACCTACTGAAACAAGAAGAAGTGCTAAAGCTGAGGATTTTGCAGTATTCATGAGAACTTTACATGATGAAGTTAAAAAGAATTTAGAGGAAAACAATCTAAAATATAAATAGAGAGCAGATAAGAGAAGAAGACATAAATCTTTTGAAGTTGGAGATGAGGTTATGATTCATTTGAAGAAGAATAGATTTCTATTTGGTACCTACAACAAGCTAAAAATGAAGAAATTTGGACCTTGTAAGATTCTGAAGAAGTTTGATAGTGGAAATGCTTATGAAGTGCAATTACCAAAGGACATGGATATATCACCCATATTCAATATTGCTGATATATTTGATTACTTTGAATCAAATGATGAAATAGAAGATGATCTGGACTATCCTAAGAAGAATAGAGACAACATTGAAAATATCTTGAATAGCAGAGTGAGCAAAAGTACAAGAGGAAAAGACTACATGGAATATCTAGTTTAGTGGAAAGACAAGCCAGTTGAAGACAGTTCATGGATTACACAAAATGAGTTGGATATTTATGATTTAGGTCAGAATATGAGCAATTCCTAATGTGGAAATCAATTCTTTATTTACCCCAGGTGTTTGATGCAGGAGCATCTTGGGTCTTTGAGCAATCTTGCATCAACCAAAAACATTTCCTGATTTTTGTACATGTTTGATGTTATTTTCTTTATAATTGTTTTATTTTATGGTTTCATGGTGTGAAAAGATTACATTATGCTAATGATCTATTTGGGAACCTTCTCCTATGACCACATAAAGTTTGGATGGACTGTTTCAAAGTTACAGCTGTTTTCCTTGCCGTCAAAACCATGTTTTCCTGCAGTTTTGGTGTTGATTGTTTATAGTGGTGATATTGATCCATGAGGAATAAGAATTTGAGATATTAAGGAATTTTAGAGGACCCTAATTAATATAATTTCCCAAGAGCGTAAGCCCTAATTCATTATGAGTAAAAAGTTATGCCCATTTTTCTCGGGGACCTATTTTCTACCAGTTTTCAGGTGAAACGCATGGTGTTTCTTCTTGCGATGTTTCGTGTGATCAAATGGGAGCTTTCAACCTTAAAGGTACGTTATTGGGTCATGTGAGGACCTAAATCCAAAGGCACATCAATTAATATTAATTTTAGCATTAGTTTTGGTTTAAATCTTCCAGACTGGACCTATAATGTAATTAAATGCCTAACTGGCCGACTTGTGGCTTAGCTGGCTATATAACGAGTCTAGATTGATGTAGTAGGGAATGAAGGAGATCTAGGAGGAATAATTATCAAGATATATCATTGGAGACAAAGATAGGATGCAATATTTGATTCTGATTTCATAATTCTCATTGTATAAGGCCGAAACTCGGAAGGCCTCACAGCCGGGCATGTTGAAAGAAATAATATAATTATCTATTGTTGCTGCCACTTGAATGTCTCATATCCATTGTGTGTTCACTAATTTCATGTGATATTATATTTCTTCCATTTTGTAACTCTAACCAGGGCTTAGTTGTTGATTCAAGTGGACTCAATTTTGCTTGATTCTACTTGTATTACCTTGCCCCTGCGTCAATAATGGAGCGTGCAAGGAGTATGAGGTTGCATGCTAGGCTGCCCAAAAATATGTGGGCAAAGGCTATGAACACTGCTATTTATTTAATCAATAGAGGCCCCTCTACTCCTTTGGACTATGGTATTCTAGAGGAAGCATGGAGTGGTAAGAAGGTGAGTTATTCTTTTCTCAAAACCTTTGGTTGTGAAGCTTTTGCACTTGTAGATTCTAAAAATAGAACCAAGCTGGAAGCTAAGTCAAAGAAATGTGTATTTGTTGGATATGGCATTGATGAATTTGGTTATAGGTTTGGGGATTTTGAAAATCATAAAATTGTAAAAAGAAGGGATGTCATATTCAATGAGAAGGTATTGTACAAAGATCTGTTGCAGCAACATGAGAAGAAAGAAAATGACTATGTAGTACCAGATGATACTCCAAAAGTTGATGTTCCAGTAGTTCCTTATGCTCCGCAACAACAACAACAACAAATACCACACACCCCAGTGAATGTTAGATGGTCAAAAAGGCTAAGTACACCTCCATAAATATTTTCTCCATCTTTGTATTCTATTTTGTTAATAGATGCTGGTGAACCTAAATGTTATAATGAAGCTGTGTAGGTGGATACAAAGCTTCATTGGGAGTCTGCAATGATAGATGAAATGGACTCTTTGCTAAAAAATCAAACATGGGATTTATGTAAGTTACCTGCAGGTAAAAGGGCTTTATAGAATAAATGGGTTTATAGGATAAAAGAAGAGGATGGAGGTAAGAAAAGATTTAAAGCCAGATTAGTTGTAAAAGGATTTGCACAGAAACATGGTATTGATTTTGATAAGATATTTTCTCTAGTTGTTAAAATGACTTCTATCCATGCTATTTTAAGTATTGTGGCTACTGAAGATTTGCATTTAGAGAAGCTTGATGTTAAAACAACTTCTCTTCATGGTGATTTGGATAAAGAAATATATATGGTTCAGCCACAAGGATTTGAGGTCAAGGGTAAGGAGAATTTGGTGTGCAGATTGTAGAAAAGTTTATATGGCTTGAAGCAAGCACCTCAGCAATGGTATATTAAATTTGACACTTTTATGAATGAGCATGGATATATTCGGTGTCATTCTGACCATTGTGTTTATTTTAAGAGGTTGGATGATGACAACTACATTATTTTATGTTTATATGTTGATGATATGCTTGTAGCTGGGTCTAACATGGATCACATTAAGGGGTTGAAACAACAGTTAGCAAAATCTTTTTCTATGAAGGATTTGGGAGCAGAAAAACAAATCCTTAGTATGAAAATTTGCAGAGATAGGAAAAATAGGAAATTGTCTCTATCTCGGGCTGATTATATTGAGAAGGTGTTGCAATGTTTCTCTATGGAGAATGCCAAAGCTGTCAGCACACCTTTGCCTGGTTATTTGAAATTGACTAAGGATATGTGTCCCAAGACACCAGAAGAAGAGACTAAAATGTCTAAGGTACCTTATGCTTTAGCTGTAGGGAGCTTAATGTATGCTATGGTATGTACTAGGCTAGCTATTACACATGTAGTGGGAGTCGTTAGTCGATATATGAGTAACCCTAGTATTGAGCATTGGAATGCATTCAAATGGATTCTCAAATATTTGAGAGGTACATCCAGTAAATGTTTACACTTTGGGGGTTCTACTACTACTGTACAAGGCTATGTTGACTTAGATTTGGCAGGAGATATAGATAGCAGGAGGAGTACTATAGGTTATGTATTTACTATTGGTGGGATAGCAGTGAGTTGGATTTCTTGACTACAAAAGGTGGTTGCTTTATCCACTACAGAGGTAGAGTATGTTGCTACTACAAAGGCAGCCAAGGAGATGATATGGCTTCAATTCTTCATGGAAGAATTGGGACATCCACAGAAGGATAATTTTCTACATACAGATAGCCAAAGTGCCATTCATTTTGCAAAGAATTCTACTTTGCACTCAAAGACAAAACACATATAGTTGCGGTACCATTTCATTTGGTCAGTTTTGGATGATGGGAAGTTAAAGTTGGAAAAAATTCATAGAGATGATAATCTAGTAGATATGTTTACAAAGGTATTAACAAGGGAGAAGTTGAACTCCTGTTAAACTTCAGTTGGTCTACTAGACTGAACAGAATAAAGGGACAGTTGAGTCCAGGGTGGTTGGATCCAGTGGAAGCCTCATAGGGTAGCGGTTTTGCTACACGATCAATCTCCAAGTGGGAGATTGTTGTTTGGTGTGGAGTCTGATTAGTCCCCAAGTGGGAGATTGTTAGCTTGTGGTGACTGATTAGGAAAGTACTATCCAGGAAAGTACTGTACACTTTTCATTTCTCATGGGGTTTGGGGTTAACTCGTCAAGCATTTTTTGAGTTGACACGTCAAACATTTCCCTAGGTTGACTCGTCAAGCTTTTTCTTAGGTTGACTTGTCAAGTATTTTAGGGTTAACTTGTTAACTGACATAAGCCTTGTTATATTGGCTTAGGGTTAGGGATTTCATTTTGATGTATAATTTTAGTACTTGTGGCAGAATTGAGCTGTAAGGGATTACAGATTGTAATCAGGTTGTAATCACTGGATAATAAAATATTGGACTCATTGTTGGTGGATGTAGCCCAGGGATTGGCTGAACCATGTTAAATCTTTGTGTCTTGTGTTCTCTTCTGTGCGGTTTATCATTTTCTTATATTGGTTATATTTGCACATAATTGTTATTTCTACCTTGTGAATCCTAACATGTGTGTGTTTGTGTGTGTGTGTGTGTGTATGGGGTATTTATTAGGTAACTTGTTGATGAGTCTATGATATTATGTTAGTGATTTGGCTATATTACATAATTTTTTTATGGATTGAAGATCAAGAACGTACAAATTTACGTGGTTGGTAAATGAAGAACTTTGTATACACCAAGTTGAAACAATGTACACCGAGCAAGTGTAGTGTATACCGAGTATAGTGTTAACCAACTTAGAAGTCACCGACATATCACGGTATTGACTGAGTGAAAGAAATAAATGGAACATATGAATTTTGACTAAAGATGATGAGCTAGACAAATATGGATGATTCTAAGGTTAAAGATAGAGTTTGTTATGATGATCAAATGGCTGAAAAAATTTAAGGATGAAGGAGAATGAAACGTAGTACAGACACAAGTTTTGAGGAAGGTTGAAGAGAAAAAATCAATGGTGAAGATAAAGAGGAAAAATCTATGGCTAAGAATAAAATGGTTTATTATGTCTATAAAAGGAGACAACATATTCATAATTAATTATGGAATGTGCGTGAGAAGATTGCATTCATGCAAAGCTAGTCAAACAGGTTGAAGATAGAACTGAGAAAATCTATAGATAACACTGAGCATTAGAGAAAGGCATTAACCAAGAAAAATAGAGTTGGAGGATACAAATAAATTGAATTGAGTATATTGGCCAGAGGTATTTTGAGCTTAGCATAGATCTAAAAATCTGCAAGGAAATTTTCTCTTAATTGAGTGGGACTTAACAATATTTTTATTTCATTATGACATTCAATGAATGTTGATTATTTTCATGTTGACCCCATAGTGAATTTTTGGTCACGGAGAACTGTTAGTGATAAATGCTCTAACCAGGTCACACCTTACAGTGTGTATTGTAGCCTTTAATAGGGTTGGCTCTTAACTGAGCTCACTTTAGAAGAGTGAAATTATTTTGGGTTGCCGGTCCTAGGTGGTTTTTCCCCTAATAGGGTTTCTACATTAAAATTCAAAGTGTTATATGTGTATGGATGTGATGAATTGTTATTTTTCTTTACACATTATAATTACTGGTTTGATCGGTATATACGCTAGTTAATTTACTAGTATTCGGTTAATGAATATAAAGGCATAGTTAAAGTTTTACCAAGTTGTTTAATTGATTTGAAAGATTTGTTTTATACATGAGAGAGTTTTTGAGACTATAGGATAGTTGGATTTAACTGACCCCCCCCCCCCCTCTCAGTTATCTAACAATTGGTATCAGAGCAAGACTGCTTGAAAAGGAAAATTTTCAAGGACTTAAGTTAAAGATCAGAAGATGTATAAGAGAGAGGTGCCAGAGCTAAACAAATATACAACATCTCAATATTGAAAAGCAAGATGAGGTTATATCTATCTAGAATTGGTAATTTTTCAACATACTATTTGGAAAATGAGTTTATCTTACCTACTGGTCCTTTGAATGTCGACCAGATGAGAGAAAGACATGAACACAATGCTTTAATGATTGTGTCATGCCCATAATTTAACAGGAAAAACACACCAATTTTTTATTTAAAGATATTAATGCTTGATTTTTAAAGGTTGGCTTCTCAAAATGGTTGAAAAACTTTAGAGGGGTTAAATTAACAAACGTTTGTGGGGAATCATGGCAAGGGGTTATCAACCCGCCAACATCCCTCGCATGAATCATTGCAAAACAAAAGTAATAGGGATATCTAAAAAGAATTTTGTCCTATCAAATTTCAAATAAGAGATTATGCCATTAATAAAAGTTCTCATTAATATATCTTAATTCAATTCCCCTACTAAACTTTAGTTCTAGTTCCAAGATAAATTAATAAACATATTTAGTAGTGCTATTTATTATATTTTCTATAATCATTAGTATTTTTTCTTTAACAATTTTTACTAAAACAAAAAAAAATTTCTCAACAAAATATAGTTTCCTTCTCAAAGCGTCATCATAGGGTTTAAGTAAATTAATTTACTAATATTATTGTCAAATATTCCCAATAAGGGATTTGGCTAAGTCGCACTTTAAATACACCTTAAAAGGTCTATTAAGGTTCAAATGTTTTTTTGTTTTTAATACAATACATTTTTTATATCATTTTGTTTATTTATTTATTTTATTTTATCACTTTAATAAAATACTTGATAAATTGCACAAATTAAATAATAACCCTAGAGAATATTATAAGTTAAGATATTTCCATAAAATAGATGGTCAAAGTCGAGACCCAAAAGGATATTTTTGCTCCTCAACATAAAAAATTTTTAAAAAAATAAAAGAAAATAATAATTAGTATTTCCACTTGCCCAAACCTAATTCCAATTTTCAAAACCCAAAAATGAAGTTTTCTACTTCATTTCCCTTCTCTCTTTCTCCCTCTTCCAAATGAAACCCTAGGTTACTATTCTATCATGTTTGTAGGTTTGGAGAGCTTCAACAATGGTGAATCTTAGTTTATGTATTTAGGAATGTATACATGTATATACTAAATATATATAAGTATATATATACTCAAATATATTAATAACAGGAAGAGCAGGTTAACCACATGTTGGTTCTTGGATAGGATTTTACACTTCATGAGATACCAATATGCCCATGATTGATATTAAGGATTGGTTAGTTCCAAATGTGAGCAAGCTATGAGCAATTGGACCAACTATAGGGATAAGATTACCCTCTTCTGCTTATGGCTCCGTAAAACCAAGGTGGGTGCACCTGATCCAATATTATTAACTTTGATTGATAGCTCTAACTCTACCCCTTATTTCTTTATTGGATCTTTCAATAGATGAATACAGTGAGAGAATACTAAACAAGAACCTATTGTTCATTGATCCTCCATCACTAGGTAGGACAATACATAAATGCAAATAAAAGTAAAGACTCGTAGTGATTTAAATGATTGGGATTATAAGGTTTGAATCACTCTTCTCAACACAAAGATAGGAGAATATAGGCCAGCGCCTTATCCATTGGGCAAAATATTAAGGAAAAGGATGAATACAATGGTGTCTGAAATTGGTCTCTAGACATAAACACAAATACCTCAACTCTTTCCTACTTATGAAAATCCTTCAAATAAACTCCAAGAACACATATTCCACTTTGAGCAATATTTAATCTAACTCTAGGTTGGAACTCAAAGCACCAATACATTCACATAAACCTTATGCAAAGATCTAAAGATTCAAAGAATAGAGAAAAGGAGAGCAAAGATCTGAGGTTTGTATTAAGTATAACCTTTCACCATGTGCATACAATATCCTGAATAACAAGCTTGCAAGATAAGAACAACTTGTACTTCTTCTCTATTGTTTGATAAAATGATATCAAAAATTACAATCCTTGACTGAAAGCTAGGGTTTCAGAAATTTCTATCTATTTAACACCTAAACTCCAATTTTTTAGAATGATCATGAAAAATCCCTTTATACCAAGAGATGCAACAAGCAACCGATCATTCTAGGGTTACAAAAATTAACCTAAAAACCTTTACAACAACCCCAAAGGGTTTACAATAACTATATTACTGAAACAAGTGAGATATTTTCAACTGAGCCAACATGCTTTATGTCTTCAATGCTACTCCTGGCTCAATTTTCACAAATTTGATTCTATCATCATGTTGTCCAACTACAATGAATGCCCTTCTGCAAAAATTTAACCCTGATATTCATTTGGCTTGGCATCATAGGAAACAAAATTGGATTTTAGCTATAATTCATGCTTTCTATATCCTTCCCCAACTGCAATTTGTACTAAAAAATTCAATTCATGGCCACCGCATTGTTTTACATGACTCACTAGTTCAAAAACCCTAGCAAAACCTTGTAGGATATTTGAATTTCAATAAAAATGGTAACCAGCTCAACTTTAAAATGTGACCATTGATCTATCTTATTCCCGAAAGATCGGGCGACTCATAGAATCCCACAACAGTCAACAAAAAACCTTAAAAATCACTTTACACATCACCAAACTCTTGACTAATGAAAATTGAGCATGTCGGTGATGAATTGGCATTTTGGACCCACTCCTTCATAAGCTTTAGATCGAACGGTTGTCATAAGATCACATAGCCTCAAAAGATTCTATGCGATGATATGCCAACCGTCGATGAAGAATCTCACCCCTGCTCTGACAAACCTCTAACACAAAAAAGAATCAACAGCTGGTCTTATAGCCTCATGTGTCAGAAATAACCCTTAAGATCATACGCTAGCCATCGATGCTCTGCCATAGGACCCACTACCCTTCGGCATCTAATTAGACAACGGGTGTAAGATTGCATGGGGGAAGAATATTCCATGTGATCATATGTCGACCGTCAATCAAAAATCTCTAACATAGGCCCCACTACAAGCTCCACCTGATTATCATGTGGACCAATTAAAAATCACCAACTACGCACACCTGGCATTGGACCCATTGAAAGAAAAGATTACGTCACAAAAAGAATCAACAGTTGTCTTATAATCTCATGCATCTGACACATCCTTTGTGAAGACATGCTCACCATTGATTTCTATAGATGTCAAAGCCTTCTGACATGCTGAAAAATAGGACCCACTACCCTTGCCAAATCACCAATAGGTAGACCAATCACAGACTGCCAACTGTGCAAATCTGTCAGACGGTCCCACATCTTTGAAACACTACATCACTAGGAGAGATCAATGGCTAGCATAAGATCGCAAGCCTCTGACACATCACTTGCAAAGATATGCCAACCATTAGATGCAGATGTTGTCAGAGCCTGGCCCAGGAAAGAAATAAGGTCGGAAACTATAGGAAATATTAAAGTGCTGGACTTAGGAAAAAATATTTCACTGGGCACTTGGAAACTATAGAAAAATAAAGACTGCAGGTGAATAAAAATTAAAGCACATGCGTTTATCAGTTTTTTAAGTGGCTAGAATTTTGAATTTTGCCTAGGGTTTTTGCCAGGAAGATGGGAGAAATAGCTGCAGAGGCATGAAAATTTTTCTTGTGCTAATAGTGGTTCATTCTCGGGGACATGTATCTCCTGTAGATACAATGAGAAACTAGAATCTCCTGGTATAGTAGATCAGAACCAAAAATTTTGACAAAAATAGGGAACTACACACAAAAACCTAAACAAAACTTGTACAGAAATTGCCAAAACTTTTAGGAGAAATAGAATTTCAAAAATTGACTATGAACAAGCAGCTCCAGGAGCTCTCCTGTCAAATTCTTAAGAATGTAAGAACCCGCTCCCCATTTTTCTTCAATAATATATGGGCCTAACCATATGGGATCAAATTTCCCATGTTTTCCTTTGTCTTGCATTCTTACATTCCACATTAATACCATGTCTCCTTTTGCAAAATTTCTCTAAGTAGTCCTTCTATCATACAATACTTTGCACTGGGCCTACAAATTCTCATTCTTGATGTGTGCATCATTCCTTACCTCATTTAATTGAATCAGGTCATTCATTCTAACTATCATATCTTCTTCAACATCTTCATCATATTTTTGAATGAATTGATACATCTGCAACACGTTATTTTGAGGTAATCTTGCATTTATTCCATACACTAAGTCAAAAGGGGCACACCCTATTGCTTTCTTTATTGTAACCCTATCAGCCCATAGGGCTTCTAATAACTTGGAATCCCAAGCCTTCTTGTTTCTGTCTAGGACTCTTTTCAAAATCTTGATTAAACTCTTATTACTGGATTCTACCTGGCCATTTCCTTGTGGATGATAAGCAGATGAATATGAAATTTTAATACCATTATGTCGACAGAAATCAACAAACTCTTTTGACCTAAAACATAATGCATTATCAACTACCATAGTTTCTGGGCAACCAAATCTTGTCAAGATATTCTACATCATAAAATCTGTCACCACCTTGCTAGTTGCTCTTCTTGTAGGGATTGCCTCAACCCACTTAGTGAAATAATCTATTGCCACTAAGATGTAGGAATGTCCACCACTGGACTTATTAGGGATTTCACCAATGAAATCCATACCCCACTTTTGGAAAGGAGCTTGAACAGAAATAGGTTTGAGGGGCACATTCCCACTAAATTTTAGTTTTCCTGCAAACCTTTGGCAAGGATCACACTTCTTGACAAACTGATGGGTATCCTTGAAAAGTGAAGGCCACCAAAAAATTGCCCTAATGATCTTGTGGGTTGTAGTCTTAGCCATGTAATGTCCTCCATAAATTCCACTGTGCATTTCATGCATCAAGAGTTGGGCTTTATCATGGTCCACACACCTGAGCAAAACACCTTCATTACTCCTCCACCAAAGCTCACCATTTATAATTGCATATCTCAAAGAGTGGAGTTTACCAGTTCTTTTATTATCATCCAATTCAAGGGGTAAGACCATCATTTGTAAATATTTGACAATATCCTTGTACCATTCACAACAATCCATGTTGCACACATAAGGTCTTTGATCCTCTTCTAAAGCATTTATCTGGTTTGCATTTAGATTACTTTGGGCCATCAACTTTGCTAGGCCTAAACCTCTAACCAACTTTTTTATGTGGATATCAATATTAAATTCTTGAATTATGTTAATCCACCTACATCTTCTTCCTGAAACCTCTTGTTGGACCAAAATGTCCTTGATTGCAGCACTTGGAACATAGGCAACCACTATGGCTCCCACCAAATAACATCTAAATGTTTTAATGGCCTTGACTAAGGCATAAGCTTGTTTCTCAATGATATCATAATTTAATTCTGTTGCTTGTAAAGTCTTTCTGAAAAAGGAAATAGGTTGTTCAAAACCTTCAACATTCTTTTGTAAAAGTATTTCAGCAATAGTATGAGCAGATGCAAAAGAAAAGATTTTCATGGGTTTGCTATAATCTGGTGTCTTCAAGACTGGGGCATGCTTAATGGCCCTCTTAATGTCATTGAAAGCTTGAACTGCTTCATTAGTCCATTCCATTTTTGCTCCTTTCTTTAACATCCTTGATATGGGAATACTGATTTCTGCAAAGTTTGTAATAAACCTTCTTAAAAAGTTAACCTGTCCTATAAAGGATTGAATTCCCTTGATATTTTTTGGTAAGGATAGTTTGTCAATGGCTTCCACTCTTTCAGGATCTATCCTTACACCATCCTTTGAAACAATGTACCCCAAAATTTTTCCTTCTGTCACACCAAAGGCACACTTCTTTGGGTTCAAAGAAACCCCATATTCCAATGCTCTGATAAAAAATTTCTCAAGACGTTGACAATGTTGTTCTTCTTTTGCTGAAAAGGATGTCAAGTCATCCTGATATACCACCATAAATCTGTCAATGAAATCTGCAAAGGCTACATCCATAGCCCTCTGAAAAGTGGCACTTGCATTAGTCAACCCAAATGGCATTCTTACATAAACATATGTTCCCCATGGAGTTGTAAATGCATTTTTAAACTGTTCTATGTCCTTTACCATGACCTGATTGTAACCAGAAAAGCCATCCATCATGGACATCAATTTTGATCTAGTGACCTTTTGAAACATGTTCTCCATATTGGGTAATCCATAGTTATCTTTCAAAGAATTTATGTTAAGGTTCCTAAAATCTACACATAATCTGATATCACCATTCTTTTTTCTGACAGGCACTAAATTTGAAACCCAAGTGGAATGCCTAATGGGCTTGATTATTCTAGCATCCATCATCTTCTTGAGTCCACTCTGCATTTTGGGTGCCAAGGTAGGGTTAACAGGTCTCAACTTCTGTCTAAAAGGCTTTGTGCCTTCCTTGAGTGGGACCTCATGCTAAAAAAGGTCCTCGCTATAAGCTTTAAGGTCTTCATAAGACTAGGCAAAAATATGCCTAAATTTTCTGAGAAGGTCAATAAATTTTTTTCTAATTCTTGCGGAGAGAAACCTGCCTATATAAACTTTCTTAGGAGCTATCCCTGTGCCCAAGTTTATCTCTTCAAGCTCATTGATTTTATTAGTACTAGCTGAGAAGGCCTTGTCTTTGTTGTCAAATGCCCTTTCAAGAGCAACTAGTCCTTTAGGAACCTTGTTTGATTTTAATTGCAAAACCTCTTTCCCAAAGATGACATCTTTTCCATTCACTATATTAACATAAGCACTGAAATCCATTTCTTTATCACCAAAGTGAGATTCACAATGGAGAAACCTTAATATATCTTGGTCATCAGAAAAAACTTTCCAATTATCTAGATTGTCAGGGATGGAAGGTCTGGCTTGTACCTCTATATTAGAAACATCTTCTGGTCTAAGGGCTATATTAGCCAACAAATCTGCCATCCTATTCTGACTTCTTTCCATCCAACAAATATTAAAAGCACTAAAGCTTTTAATCTCATCCCATATTGCATTCCCGTATTGCTTCAATTTTTTATTTTTTGAGGCATACTTTGATCTAATTTGGGATATGACTAACTCAGAGTCACCTATAACTCTCAAACACTTTATGCCATGCCTTGATGCTAATCTTAGACCAATTAATAGAGCCTCATATTCTACAACATTATTTGTGTAAGAAAACAAAAAAGTAAATGAGAACTTGAAAGTTTTACCATTTGGAGATATGAGCAATATTCTAGCTCCAGATCCTTCTTTTCTATTTGCACCATCAAAATATATGGTCCATAGATTATCAAGGTCAATCCATCCTTCTTGGCTTTCTAATTTGTGGGGAGGCTCAACACCTTCCTCTGCTTCCTTATCTTGGACCTTGAAAGCATTAATATCAGTATCAAGGAAACAATTCATGTTGTCCTATTCTTCTTCTTCAATCATATGAGGGGTCCTGGATTCCCTAATGACTTTGATATTATATCCCTCAAAATTAAAAGTGGCAAATGATAAGTCACACTATATGCTGCCTCCCATAGAGGCACTCCATTTTCTTGACAGTAACATTCCATACTGGGGAGGAATATCCACTACCAAGACACTCATGGTCAATTATTTGTTGGGGTATGCAACCAATCTGTAAGGCAAAGCCTTAATAGTACCAACAACTAGTACTTCTCTTGAATCCATAGCTTGAAACCTTCCATGGGGTGTATCCACCTTTAATCCTAATGACTTCATGACCTCAGTAGGCATAACAGTATTTGATGCTCCAGAATCAATCATGCAATTCTTTAGCAACTTTCCATTTATTTGTAAAGTCAAGAAGAATGGATCAACTATCCCTACTGTAGTACTAACAAAATTTGTGTCCAAATAGATTTGAGGGATTTTATAAACAATCTCCTCACTACAATTTTCATCTTCTTCATCCATAATTGCTACTTGTTTCTTAGTTTTTTGTGTTCCTTGAGAATTAGTATGTACTACACTTTTTACCCATTTCAAGGCATTTTTCTCATGTTCTTCTATTCTCATCATCTCTAATAATGGAACTTTGACAGTGATTTGAGACAACAATTTACTCATGTTAATTGGAACATACTTTAAATTTGGTACATCTGGTTTTGAATCTGAAATCTCTTTATCAGCTTCTTGGGTGGATTTATCTGTAGGTTTGTCAGTTTGGGCATTGTTTTTCTTTTGCAAAACTGGTACAACCTTAGCAATAGGCCTATTTTTTACCTTATAAACAATATTGGGCTTGGAAACTTTCTTTACCTTGACTTTATCAACAAGATTAGAGTACTCATACTTATATATTATAAAGTACTAGTTACAGAGATGCTCAGAGTCACCACTCACAATATGTGAGATAATTTGAAACCTTACTGAAACTGACTCTTATAATCTTTAATGAAGTCCACTAGATAAATGATAAGCTGGCCAGGAGTCTAAGCTCAACTCGTACTCACGTTATCTATGCTAATTTGTAACACTATAGATATCAAATGATTGAAATAGGTAGGTCAAGAGTCAAGCTCAACTTGAAATCTGCACTATTTTCTCTTAATAGTATTTCTCTATTCTCCAGTAGAATCACTGATTTGATGGTGACCTGGAAGGGCTGAATCAAATGGGTAATGAGATATTGAAAATTTACAACATAAACAGTGATTCAGAACTGATTTTACTTTTTTGTTATGCTTTTCTCCCCAGCAGAGTCACCAATTTTTTGGTTCCTGGATAGGATTTTACACTCCATGAGATACCAATATGCCCATGATAGATATTACGGATTGGTTAGTTCCAAATGTGAGCAATCTATGAGCAATTGGACCAACTATAGGGATAAGATTACCCTCTTCTACTTCTGGCTCTGCAAAACCAAGGTGGATGCACCTCATCCAATAGTATTCATCTATTGAAAGATCCAATAAAGAAATAAGGGGCAGAGTTAGAACTATCAATCAGAGTTAATACTATTGGATCAGGTGCACCCACCTTGGTTTTGCAGAGCTAGAAGCAGAAGAGGGTAATCTTATCCCTATAGTTGGTCCAATTGCTCATAGATTGCTCACATTTGGAACTAACCAATCCTTAATATTGATCATGGGCATATTGGTATCTCATGGAGTGTAAAATCCTATCCAAGAACCAACACCACATACCCAAAAATATCCTTCCATGCTGCTAGGGGCAACATATTTCCTTAGATCTGATTGTAAGTTACTCTCTATATTTTTTTTTATGGCAATCAAATAAAGGCAAGGGCAAAAACCCTACTGTGTGGGGGAGCAGGGGTGGGTTAGAAGAAACTGTTGTCCTCACCATACTATGGCAAAACTATGAGCCGTGGATGCTAAAGACTAGCGGCTCTACCGCTGGTTGTGGTAGTACCGTGGGTTGCGGCTGCCACATGGGGTGGGTCGGGGCTCTCAACCCCTTCCCATGCCCTCTTCCTTAGACCTAGAGGATCATAGGTAGGGTGGGGGAAGCCTTCGGCTCCCAACCCCCTGTGCTAAGAAACATGCAGGCCCTAAAATGTTGTGCATTAAACCCTTTTTTCAAAAAAAAAAGTTTATTACTATAGTAGATATATATATCTATATATATATATAAATATATATACATTTTTGACATAGTACTCACATACTTGTTTATCAAAATATATATGGTTCAATATACACATATAGAATGGATTTGTTATCTTTTTGAGTTAAATAAAAAAAAAACATAATCTTATTGGTGAAGAAATTTGAATGGGCTAAAACAACCTTTGAAGTAGGACTAGCATATATATAAAAAATTTAAGACTATATTTTAGCTAATAACCATAACAAAAATAAGGATCAACAAAATTGATTACACACTCTATTCTTTAATCTATTTTAATCATAAATACAATCCATTCCATTATCAATACTTTCTTAAGTTTAACAACAAATATAAAATTGTAATCTCTTTATTTTTCTTCAACTTAAACAACAAATATAAAACGGTCATTTCTCTTTTTTTCTTGCAACCATAATCATGTATCAAAAGACCTATTTTGTTTTTCTCCTCTTTATGTATTTTAACTACAAGTAAATTTTTTTCAAGAAGTAACATAGAAAACTTAAATCTATTCATTCTAAAAATTTACATCAACCTATGAACTATTCTTATTATTCCTTCTCTTAAATCTACTTATAAATAGAAGAGAAAATTTATATGACACCTTTACAAATAAATTACAGGTTACAAATAAAATACTCAAGATATTCTCTACCAAAAAAAAAAAACTTCTTCTATAACATAAATCTGCACTTCAATTTTTTTTTTGCAAGTCATTATAAAGGGGTTCCTCAAGGAACTTTTGCAACAAAGGACTCCAAGTTTCTCCAAACACATCTCTTCTAACCTTCTTCATTTCTTTATAGGGGTAAAGAAATCCAACACCTATAAATAAATGTATTCTTGAAGGACCATGAGATCCTCACCTCCCAACTAAGGCCTCTAAGAGGCCACCCCCAAGCTTGGGGAACCAAAACATAGACTGGTTTATAACCAAGCACAACCAAACAACAAAAATGAATACATAATAGTCACATGAACTCCCAAATCAAGGCTTACATAATGGGTCTCATATTGACCCTGAAATTGGGGTGAAGTTGACCAAATACCATATGAGGAGAAAGCCCATTCCAAAAGTAACAATAAACAAGCCTTCACATAGATTTCCATAATCACCTTCTCAACCATTTCACAAAAAAACCTTTATGATCCCTAAGGCATCAAGCCAAAAAAAACTCACTTATGCCCCCAAAATAAAGAATAGAATGGCTACATGGATCCCATACTTCCATGTTTTATCCCTCTCCTCCCCAAAGATAGACTCTACACCCATGGACTATCCTAAAAGCTTCACCCCCAAGACTACTCTTCCCTCCCAAGGGTGAGTGGGCCTTGAGACTCCCTTACACAAACACTTGAAATACATCACAAAATAAACACAATACAAAAATTAAAGAAATCATAACAACAACAATTTTCTTACAAACTCAATATGACTATCACTTGCACATATTCACAAAACATCATAAGTAGCAACAAAGAGAAATGAGAGAGCCACCAACCTAGAACCAATCTTAAGGAATAAATTTGATGAAGAGCTCCCTCATTCCTAAGTCTCCTTCTCCAAGGCTTCTCCAAAACTAGAAATGTCTCTAATATAGAGAGTGGGTGTTCAAACTCACAACAAAGGAGGGTGTCCACTAAAAAGGCCTCCACACAACTCTCCATGATAAGGTAAGCCATCTCATTGGTTGGTCTTCCCTAAGCCCCTTACAAGCTTTGAAAAAATGGGTTCCTAAAAAGATTAGCCAAAAAAGGTGGCAAAGTCTTTGCATCCTAATGGGAGGGTGGTCTATCCAAGACCTAGCTTCCAAAAGTTGATTTTTGGTCATTTTGAAAATCCAACTTTTGGAAGGGTCTTTTGTCAACAAGAGATTTTTCTATGGCTGAAAATGACCCTTACCCATAGTTATACCAAGTTTTCTTACTAAAAATGACCCAAACACTCCCCTAGGCACCTTCCTTACTCCCCAAATGTTCATTTTAAGCTTCACTTCAAAATTCAAAGACATGACCATACCTCAAGATCCCTAACCAAGAAATTCACATGGGAATCCTAAAAGGGTACTCTCCTAGGTTGGTGGGCATCCAATCCTCAAGTGGAACATGTCATGGCCACATGTACACATAACTAGTGTCAAATGACACAAACATAATTAAACTTCACAAGCCACATGGCATTTCCACTTGAGAACTCTCATAAATAAATTTACAATTTAACAAATTTAGTAGAGACATACAATCTCATTACGTTTAAAAATAAAATACAATACAACAAGGTTTTGTCTTTCATTAGATGCAACCTTGGTTCACACTCAATTCATGTTGGCCTATGTTTGGTTCCCCAACTTAATACCATGGTCTTATTCCTTGCACACTAAATCCAACATGAATAGTCCAAAAAATATAATCTGCCACATAGATGAAATAAATTCCATTCATCTTTACAATCATTTACAACATCACTTAACCCATTAAAATTCTCATTGCATAAAAATTAAACTCTTTTCACTCATGAAAAAATATATACACATCATGTAACTAAGCAATTAAATTTCAATATATAATAGAAAACCCATAGAATCATAAATGCATCAGATATCCATTTCCTAAAATAATCACATAATGAAATCCATTATGTCATCCTAGCATTCATAAAATTATACTAACCATAAATGTAGATCCATAATAATGTCACAAGGTAATCATCATAACATCATAAAATCATTCGCATCTAGCATATAAGGTGATAAAATCTATGAAATAAGGTGTCTAAATCCACAATGCATCAAAATAAAGTATCAAATAAGTATCTCTCAAATGCAGAAACTGAAAAAGCTATGACGGGCTTGGGGTGAGGCCTCACATCCTCCCCCCCTAGGAATGAATTTCCTCCTAGAGTTCATCAAAAAGATGGGGATATTTTGCTCTCATTTGTGTTGCGTCCTCCCATAATGTCATAACCTCATCATAGAAATCCCACTGGACGCTAACCTGGTCCAACTCTGTGCCTTGAAGAGCTAGTGTCTAACATGCCATAATGTGAATGGGCTCCAAAGCTAGCTATCTGTCTGAATCAACCTGCAAGGCATCCAAATCTATGATATGAAACTCATAAAAAATGTTCTTCCTCCAAAATGATACATGAAACACATCATGGATACATGATAGGCTAGGTGGAAAAGCTAGACGATAGGTGACAGGACCTATTTGCTCAAGAATCTCAAAAGGACCAATAAATATGGGTGCAAGCTTAGAGCCCTTTCCATAATGGATTGGAATCTTATGTGGCCGCACTCTTAGAAAAAAATCTATCCCCAACCAAAAAACTACAATCCTCTCTCTTTGCATCTGCATACTTCTTATGTCTATCCTACACTTCCCTCAGATGTTGTCTAATCTAGGTCACCTGCTATTCCAAATCTTGAACTAACTTAGGACCTAAAGAAACTCTATCCTCAATGTGGTCCTAACTCAAAGGTGTTCTACATGGTCTTGCATATAACGCTTGATAGGGGGGCATACCTAGAGAAGTGTGATTCACATTATTGTAGGAAAACTCAGCCAAATGTAGGTACTCATCCTGCCTAGGCTGATGATCTATGAGATACATGCGGAGCATATCCTCCAACACTTGATTTACCCTCTTTGTCTAACCATATATCTCAGGGTGATAAGGGGTGCTAAAATTGAGCTTAGTACCCAAAGTTGTCTGTAATCCCCTCCAAAAGGATGATGTAAAGAGAGAATCTTGATAAGAAATGACGTTATGAGGGATGCCATAAAGTCTGACAACATCCCATAAGAAAACCTATGCCATTGCTGGGGCTGTAAAAGTGGTATGAATAAGTGAAAAGTGGGCTACCTTGGTTAACTTTTCAACTATCACCATGATGGCATCATGGCATCGAGATGACATAGGAAGGCCAATGATGAAATCCATAGAAATAACATCCCACTTCAAATCTAGTATCTCATGTGGCTAAAGAAAACCACCTAGATGATGATGTTCTATCTTAACTCTCTGACACTAAAGACATCATGCCACTATCTCAGCTATATCTTGTTTCATCCCTAGCCAATGGTATAACTATCTCAAAACTACATGCATCTTCTTGACTCTGGGATGTGCTGCATAGGGTGCTCTATGAGCCTCTAACATGATAAAAACTCACAAATCTATAGATTATGATACATAGATGCATCCTCTATGGTGTAAAAGTCCATCAAAATCTATGGTATATCTTATAAACTTCCCTTCAAGGGTACTCTAAGATCAAATAACCTAACTGACCTCAACATACCAATCATTATTATGTAAATGGTGCAATATCTAATCTCTCAAATCTATGCTTGCAGACATAGAATAAGCCCCATGATGTCTTCTTCTCAAGGCATCTGCAACTACATTCTCCTTTTTCTTGATGTAGGGGACATCAAAATCTTACTCACATAGGAATTCCATCCATCTCCACTAGCGTGCATTCAAGTTCGATTGAGTGAAAATATAGTACAAGCTCTGATTATCTAAATGGAGCTCAAACTAATGGCCCAAAAGGAAATGCCACCATCTCACTAATGCATGAAACAAAATAGCTAGCTCAAGGTCATGATTGGGTTAATTGATCTCATGATTCTTAAGTTTTCTTGACTCGTATGCAATGGCTCACTCATTCTACATAAGAACTATTCCTAAACCATCCAAAGCATCATATGTGCATACAATAAAATCCACTAATGGATTAAGCACTGCAAGAATAGGTGCGCTAGTAAGTGCCTTCTTGAGTTCCTCAAAGGCCCTCTCACACTTCTCAGTCCACTCAAACTTCTTTCTCGTTCGCTAAAGAGAAGTAATGGGATGTGCCACTCTAGAAAATGCTTCAACAAAATGACTGTAATAACCTACCTATCCCATAAAGGTCCTAACCTTGGTCATTGAGGTAGGTGTAGGCCAATCCATGATAGCTCTAATCTTAGATGGATCAACTCAGATTCCATCTTCTAAAATAACATGCCCAAGGTAATGAATCTCAGACCTATAAAAAGTACACTTTGACAAGCTTCCATACAACTGATTGTCCCTCAGACATGACAATACCTACCTCAAGTGCTCTTCATAATCCTCCTCATCTTGAGAATATATCAAAATATCATCAAGGAACACACCTACAACCTTATCAAGAAAGGTAAAAAATACCCCATTCATAAGGCTCATGAAAATAACTAGAGAATTTGTAAGACCAAATGGTACAACTATGAACTCATAGTGTCCATTTCTGGTACAAAATTTTTTTTTGGGGATATCACTATCCACAATCTGTAACTTCTGGTATCCTAACTTAAGATCAGTCTTGGAAAAAACTTTGGCACCCTAAAGATGATCAAATAAATAATCAATCCTGGGAAGCGGATACTGATTCTTGATGGTTAACTTAATCAACTATCGGTAATCCATATAAAATTGCAAGGATCTATCCTTCTTAAAAAAGATGACTAGTGTGCCCCAAGGTGAAACACTAGGATGAATGTTCCCTTTCTCAAAAATTTCCTCTAACTGGATCTTGGTCTCATTAAGCTCATTTGTGGTCATCCTGTAAGGTGACCTCAAAACTAGAGCAACTCCTGGTACAAGATTGAAATGAAAATCTATTTCCCTATGAGGAGGTATACCAGGAAGTTCAATAGGAAACACATTTACAAACTCTTGAAATATAGGGTAATCATCAAGAGATGGTTCCCTTTCCTCCTCATCCTCTCTATCACTGATGGTAATGGAAAATAACTGACATCCCTTTCACATGATCTTCTTAAGATGCATGTCAGAGATCATACAAAGATATATCCTCTCTGAATCCTACAAATCACAACAGGTGTGAAGTGATCATCTAAACACTCTATCATCTTCTAACAATAATCCAAATTATCTATTGTTGGAAATATTCAAGACTATCTAGGTTACTGAGAGGGGAGGGGTGAATCAGTAACTTCAAAACTTTTAACAGATTCAGATCTTAATAATATTAGATTGATAATTTGACTACATGTATGAGTAATAAAAAGTATAAAACATTCATAACACTTAGAACACAGAGATTTGGTGACCTAGAAACCTTCCAAGTAGAAAGTAAAACTGGGGTGGGGATGATACCCACAAAACTTCAATACTGCAGTATAAAGTTTTCCAGTTAAGACTTACAATGATCACTTCTAATGATCTACCCTGTTAGGAGCAATAAGGACTGCTAGGTCCACCTTGTTAGAGGATTTACAAACATACAATGAAGTGTGCACTCGGTTAAGAGATTTTACAAAGACTATTAAGTCTACCCAGTTAAAGGATTTCAAGCTGATTCACCTGTTAGGATGAAATAGTAGATCTCTTACTTGCAACTGTACTTGCTGATTGAGATTCTCTGATGTACTGATCACCTTCTGTGATGGATAGATCTTTACTACTTCTTATACTACTGTAGCCCTTTGTAATTCTCTTATCTCTACCTTTCTCTCTTCATACTTCTCTATTTCTTACATTTTTGGATATGACATAAACCATTGTTTATATATCAATCTAAGTCAATTCCAAAACAATTACAAAGTCAGCTCTTAAATAAGTAAACACAAATATTACTGAGTCGGCCCAAATATAGTTACATGGTTACTGCAAACTAACTCGGTGACTTTCTGGTACTCGGCATCCATTGCGTTACTCGGCATCATCATGCACTTGGTAGAAGTGGAGGCTCAGTCCATACTAACCACTCGGTCATAGTTTCGAACTCGGTAAATACTGGAGACTTGGTAGATACAGTGTTACTCGGTAGAAACTAAATTTCCTCTTTAACCATGTAGCACTCAGTAAACACTGTGAAACTTTGCAAGCTTGATATGCATTGTTCTACTCGGTAAGCTCTGCTCGGTAAGCTCTGTTCTACGTGGTAAGCTCTGTTCTACTCGATAAGCTCTATTCTGCTCGGTATGCACTATTCTGCTTGGTATGCACTGTTTTTCTTGGTATGTACTATTTTTCTTGGTATGCACTGTTCTGCTCAGTATGCACTGCTTAGAATAAGTGTTGTCACTAATGACAATCATGCTTAATGCCAACAATCTCCCCCTTTGGCATTAGTGACAAAAACACTTATTGCCAAAACTTATATACAAGGATCATGCTAAATCTTTTTTTTTATTTTTCAAAATTTATCTTTGTCAAACTGTTGTTTATACATTTCATGACTCCCTTATATAGAGTACTTTCTCCCCCTTTCATATTACACACCTTAATCTTATACACTTTCTCCTATATATTTTCTCCCCCTTTTTGACAATAATGCCAAAGGTGTATATACAAGTATTTTACAAGGAGAATCCAAAATGTGAAAGAAAATTAGAATGTACCTTTATGATTAGTGCCAGAGTTCTGTCCCAATTCTCTTGCAGAATCTTGCATGTTTGGAGAGAAATTTGGACTTCTGCAGAGAGTTCAATCATGTGATCTGCAATGGAAAATTTATTGTCATGGAGTAATGCTTTTGAGTGAACAATATGCTTTTGCATTATGTCCATGATGGGAAGGATCATGTTCTGAATATCTAGCAGTGTTGACCAGATCTTTGTGTCCTCTTTTAATAATTCTGACTGCCTATTCAATAGGAATGTGATTTTCATATGATGTGCAGAGCTTGAACTAGGTTCAAGTTGCAACTTCTCTACACTGTCCTTCAGATCCTCATCAATCTTATTCAATTTATCCTTGACTTCCTTAGTGAACTCGGCAACATTACATAGCTTAGAAAAAAATGAGGTAACATTGGAATAGGAGGACTTAATATCTGTCAAAACTGAAGATAATTTTGCCTGATTAATAGCTATATGTTGAGCAACATGCTCAAGCACTTTATTGTCAAACTTCTTCTCAGCTTTCTCAAGAATCTTTTCTGATGCAGAGGAATCCTCATGGAACTTGTTCACTACCTCAGCTAACTGTAACAAAATATGTTGAGAGGAATCAAATTTAATACCTAATGCTTCTGACAAAATATCCTTTGCATCTTCAATAATTTTATATTCCTTGTCCCTTTCTTCTTTTAGTTTCTTCTGCTTTTCTTTCTTCTGGAGGAGTTCACCAATGTTTTGCATTTGGTCTGCTGAAAGATTTGCAAAGTCTAATTTGGGAATCTCTATCTCCTCATCTAAGTCTATATCCTCTTCTACATTCTTACTCAAAAATCTTGTACTCGGTTGAGCCTTAGGATCAACTGTTATTGCACTTAATGCCTTTGTAGAAGTAATTGTAGACATTGTAGGACTAGCTGTGAAAAATGATAAACTACCGACTGGATTACTTGAAGGGCTCAAGACTGAAGTATTCATAATTGTAGAATAAAAAACTGAAGTACTTACTGAAGTATCCAAAACTGAGGTACTTACTACTGGAAAACTTGATATAGAAGTAGGTACTAAAGTAGATACAGGAGACTGCAACTCGGTAAAAGAGGTGGTAGTCATTTCTGTCGATGATACATTGAGTTGTGCTAGTGATGATTTGACATTTGATGTATCTATGGAAGTTGTCACAATCATACTTGAAGTTATCTCCGTGCTAGGTGTAGCAACTTTTGTTGGAGAGTGAGGAAGTGAGGCAATGACTTTTGCAGCTATCCGAACAATATTATCTTCCTCATCACTTTGCTTGTCTACCTAGGTATCTTCTTCATGTTCATCACTATCATCATCAATATCCTTGATTATCACAATTTCAGTACTCAGTTTGTGAAGATTATAGATGTTTTTCCATGTGGCAGTGGCACTCTTCACAACCGACTCAATATCTTTGATCAAAATCAAACAACTATTGAATTTGAGTGTCATCTTATTTTCATTATCTATCAATGCCTTATTAATTTCAACATTTTTCAAACTTGGCATCAATTGCCTCAAGGTCTGAGCATAGATGTCCTTGACAGTTTGTCTTGCATTGGACCATCTCAACTTAATTTTATTTAGCAGAATTCCTGGGATTTGAGAAGCTATCTCTTCAGGTGAGTATTTCCATTTTCCTATTTTCTCAATAACAACATCTTCAATTTCCTACTACTCTTCCTCAGATCTGATTTCATATTTGAGAGATTTGAAGTTTGCAATTCCAGATCCTTCTCTCAAATCCTTGATCTTTTCTTTTAATTGAGGAGGCCTTTTGAATACTATTTCTTCACTATCTTTGCCTGCCTTGCCTCTTGCATTCCTTCTTGTAAATACTGCATAGGGTTGTTTGGGTGCCTTGGTGATAATTACTTTTCCTTTCTTCTTTGCTGGTACTTGTTCTTCTTCCTCCTCATCCTTTTTCTCTTCTTCTTCTTCAAAGTCCTCTCCTTTTTCCTCGGTTGACATTAGAGGTGTGCTAGCTTGTATTTTGGCCATCCTCTTTCTTCCTTTGTTAACCGCCTGTGGAAGCTTTATACTAAGCTCAATTCTCTCCTTAGCTTCTTCATATGTCCCAAAATATGGTGCCTTAGGATTAATAGGTTGATTAATTAGGGCTTCAATAATATTGTTGGTTTCATCAATATTCACCTCATAGGGAACAGGTTTCACATGTGCAATCCTTGGTTTTGCTACCTGCATATACAAATTATCACAGTCCATCATGAAACAAATATCATCTTTGTAATCTTCCACCAATTTCTGTGGAATCCAAAATCTATTGTTCATTTTCTCTTTAAATGATTCAAAATAGTTATCCATTATGCTTTCAAAATTTTCACCCATTTGTGAAATGTATTCATTTATCTGATAAAGAACCGGCACATCTTTTCTCCATACTATCGTGCCTTTTGATGGGAAAAAATTTTGAGCATAGAAAAATAAACAAACCAACCGTGAGCCAAACTTACATGGATTGTTCTTTGAGGTTTGGATGCTCTCCATGTTCTTGTTGAACTATTTCAACAAAAGATCTACTAGGTCGAATGAAAGATTGTTCTTTACAATTTTATACGCTAGGTCAACTGCTTCACACGGAACACTATTTTTCTGACTTGAATTGTATATCTTGTGAGCTATGATATGTATACCAAACTTCAATTCTGCATCAGTAATTCTGCTTATCTTCATACCTCTACTATCCCACTCAGCTTGGTATGCACTGTTCTACTCAATATGTAATGTTCTGCTCGGTATGCACTGTTCTGCTCGGTATGCACTGTTCTACTCAGTATGCACTATTCTGCTCGGTATGCACTGCTGAGAATAAGTGTTGTCACTAATGACAATCATGCTTAATGCCAACATCTATATGGGAATATAGCCAATCCATGCCAAGTACTATGCCATAGGAACCAAGAG
Source organism: Chamaecyparis obtusa (assembly GCA_027943335.1). Classification (NCBI taxonomy): domain Eukaryota; kingdom Viridiplantae; phylum Streptophyta; class Pinopsida; order Cupressales; family Cupressaceae; genus Chamaecyparis; species Chamaecyparis obtusa. The sequence goes on along the minus strand of BSBK01001309.1, from coordinate 635,747 downwards.
GTGTGATACGAAGGTCTAAAGTGGTGGTCAAATCACCAATCTAAACCTGACAATTCCTCACCAAGGAGTTGATTGAGACTCTTTCTCCTGATGCTAACTCGACCTCCCAGCTGACTTCCTCCCTAGCTACCACTATCCCACAATGCTCCACAACCAATGGACATACCTATATTCTCTATAACTATGGCCTGATGCTCTTCCTGGCATTTATCAACCACTACAAAAACCATGTGAGACTTTCTAAAGTCCCCAACTATACGCTCTGACGCTGCCATGCACTGACTACCTACCATCTGACCCTGAGGGAAATCTCATGCTAAGTGCCCCATGGTACCACATGCATAACAAGAACCATGTGTGTGAGTCTAAACTCCCTATGGCCTAGAGTACTACTATCCACTGGTCCTACTAGATCCACTGTAACCCCCTCGAGAGGACTATTGAGTCCATGTTGGAGGTGCATCTAAATTCTATAGATGATGATCCTTCTTAGGACCCCGTGTCTACCACTACTTCAGCTTAGAGCCTTATTGTCCCTATGGTGTCTTCTTCCTCTAATTCTGCTAAGACTGTTGCTTTAGGTTCTTATTCTAAGACCCTGGAGATTGTTTATCATTACCTATCCAATGGTTCTTCTGGTAACCATGCGAATGGGATGTAGATTTATGGTTTTGAGACCTATCATGAGCGTCTCATGACCTACCCTAAATGTAATCTTTAATGAAGGCCATCTCTATGGCCTCTCAAAGGTTCCCTGGGGTGGTCATGCAAACCTATCCTAATATCCAATCATTGAGCCCCTTGACAAAAAGATTTACTTGCAATTGCTCATCCTTCATGTAGTCAACCTAGGGTAGAAACTCAAGGAAATGACTCTCATACTACACTACTTCAAGTCACCTCTATCGGAGATCATGGAATTCATCTATGTGATGCTTTTTGTAATGCTCTGACAAATACTTGTCTCCAAATCTCTCTAGGAAGATCTCCTAAGTGACAGTGTCCATCGGTATGTTATTTTTAAATTCCTCCTACTTCCACTAGGTGCAAGCGCCTCCTCTTAGAAGGTGAAATGAAAATCATGCCTTTAGGTTTCTCTCATAAGGATGCAACCCAAAGCACCTTTCTAAGCTCAATAACCAAGCCTCAACCTCTGTTCCATTAGTAGATCCTATATACAATGGTGGTTGTAAGCATAGGAGATCTCTAATCTGGTCCCCTACATCATGGGGTGCCCTCAGAACTATCCCAAGTGGTGTTTTTGGCTTCCAAACTGATTCCACCTCATGACCTCCCTGACCCTCCTCACGATCATGTCGAGGGCTCCTACTCCTCTCTCTAGCCTCTAACCTATGTCCCCTTGATAATTGATGCTCTGACTGATGACCCACCATAGGTAATCTATCTTGGATAACTCCAATAAGGTTTTGTAGTGCTAGCAAAACCTCCCAATTAAGATTTGGTGGTGGTACAAGAGGGATTTCTTGGTCTCCTCCAAGTACCTCAACTCTTTTCTCATCTTTCCCATGAACCGAGGGGTTTCATCTAGGGCCTTTATTATGTCCATGATCTTGACACATAAGGGGACACATCTTGCAAATTCAATAAAGACAAAAATTAGATGAGAAACATAATAGGTTTAAGGCATCTAGTGTTTGTGACTTGGTTATGATACCAAAATGTCATGCCCATAATTTAACAGGAAAAACACACCAATTTTTTTTTAAAGATATTAATTAATGTTTTAAGTTTAAAGGTTGGCTTCTCAAAATGGTTGAAAAATTTTAGAGGGTTTAAATTAACAAACGTTTGAGGGAAATCATGGCAAGGGGTTATCGACCCGCCGACATCCTTCGCACAAATCATTGCCAAACAAAAGTACTGGGGATATCTAAAAAGAATTTTGTCCTATCAAATTTTAGATAAGATATTATGCCATTAATAAAAGTTATCAATAACATATCTTAATTCAATTCCCCTACTAAACTTTAGTACTAGTTACAAGATAAATTAATTAACATATTTAGTAGTGCTATTTATTATATTTGCTATGATCACTAGTATTTTTTCTTTAATAATTTTTACTATTACAAAAATAAATTTCTGAACAAAATATAGTTTCCTTCTCAAAGCGTCATCATAGGGTTTAAGTAAATTAATTTACTAATCTTATTGTCAAATATTCCCAATAAGGGATTTGGCTAAGTCGCACTTTAAATACACCTTAAAAGGTCTATTAAGGTTCAAATGTTTTTTTTTTTGTTTTTAATAGCATAAATTTTATTTATATCATTTTTGTTCATTTATTTATTTTATTTTATTACTTTAATAAATTACTTGATAACTTGCACACATTAAATAATAACCCTAGAGAATATTATAAGCCCAGAACTCTTTGGGTTTTTAAATAATTAAGATTATAAACTTCAACATTAGTTACCATTTAAATTATCACGTCCCAACAAATCTTATTTCTATAAGTTAAGATATTTCCATAAAATAAATGGTCAAAGTCAAGACCCAAAAGGATATTCTTCCTCCTCAACATAAATTTTTTTTAAAACAATAAAATAAAAGAATAATTATTCTTTCCACTTGCCCAACCCTAATTCTAATTTTTGAAATTAGGGTTAGGGGTTTTTTTCAAAACCAAAAAATGAAGTTTTCTACTTCATTTCCCTTCTCTCTTTCTTCCTCTTCCAAATGAAACCCTAGGTTACTATTATATCATGTTTGCAGGTTTGGAGAGCTTCAACAATGGTGAACCTTGGTCTATGTATTTATAAATGTATACACGTATATACTAAATCTATATACATATATATACCCAAATATATCAACAGAAGGAAGAGAAAGTTAACCACATAACTAAAAATCTCCTTCCATGTTGCTAAGGGCAACATATTACCTTGGATCTGATTGTAAGTTTTTGTCTATATATTTTTTGTTTCTATTTGTTTTTTATGGAAATCAAATGTCATGTTACTATATTTGTTTTGATTATAAAAAAATACTGTAAGTTTTGTTTTTTGCCGCAGCGAAGAAAGGAAAGAGTAAAAACCCTATTATGTGGGGGGAGTGGTGGTGGGAAAGAAGAAACTGTCACCACCACCATACTATGTTAGAACCATGGGTCATGGCCGCCATAGACTAGTGGTTCTACCATTGGCTGTGGTAGTACCATGGGTTGCAAACGCCACAACATGGGACAAAGCGGGGCTCTTAACCCCTCCCAGTGCCCTCTTCCTTAGAGGGAGGAGCACGGGTGGGATGGGGGAAGCCTTCAGCTCCCAAACCCCTATGCTAAGAAAGACATAAGCCCTAAAATGTTGTGCATTAAACCCTTTTTTAAAAATAAGTTTATTAATATAGTATATATATTGATGCAGGGGCAGGGTAGATACAAGCAAAATCAAGCAGAATCAACTCCACTTGAATCCATAAACAAGCCCTGCTCAGAGTTACACAATGGAAGCAATATAATATCACATGAAAGAAATGAAATCACAATGGATATGAGACAATCAACTGGCAGCAACAACAGAGAATTATATTATTTCTTTCAACATGCCTGGCTGTGAGGCCTTCCGGATTTCAGCCTTATACAATGAGAATTATGAAATAAGAAATACAGCTTGCATCCTATCTTTCTCCAATGATATATCTTGATAATCCTTCCTATATCTCACTCATGATCATCTCTTGATCATCTCTTCATCCCTACTACATCAATCTAGACTCCTTATATACCCAGCTAAGCCACGGGTCGGCCAGTCAAGCATTTAATTCCATTATAGGTCTAGTCTGGAAGATTTAAACCAAAACTAATGCTAGATTTAATATAAATTGATACACCTTTTGATTTATTTCCTTACATGATAGAATAACATTTCTTTAAATATGCAAGGTCCCATTTGATCACACGTAAGTGAGAAAGAAGAAACACTACACGTTACACCAAAAAATTGGCAGAAAATAGGTCCTGGGGAAAAATGGGAATAAATTTTTACTCATAATGAATTAGGACTTGTGCTCTTGGGAAATGATATTAATTTAGGTCCTCTAAAATTATTTAATATCACAAAGGCTGATTCCTTATGGATCAAGATCACCAACATGAACAATCAACACCAAAACTGCAGGAAAACACAGTTCCGACGGCAAGGAAAACAACTATAACTTTGAAACAGTCCATCCAAACTTTATGTGATCATAGGAGAAGGTTACCAAATAGGTCCTTAGAATAATGTAAGCTTCACACACCATGAAACCATCAAATGGAAATATTATAAATAAAATAACAACAAACAGGTACAAAAATCAGGAAATGTTTTTGGTTGATGCAAGATTTCTCAAAGACCCAAGATGTTCTTGCATCAAACACCTAGGGTAAATAAAGAACTGATGTCCACATTAGGCACTGCTCATATTCTAACCTGAATCATAAAGATCCAACTCAGCTTGTGTAATCCATGAACTGTCTTCAACTGGCTTGTCTTTCCACTGAACTAGATATTCCATGTAGTCTTTTCCTCTTCTACTCTTGCTCACTCTTTTATTCAAGATCTTCTCAATGCTATCTCTGTTCTTCTTAGGATACTCTAGATCATCTTCAATCTCATCACTTGATTCAAGGTACTAAAATACATCAGCAATATTGAATATAGGTGATATATCCATGTCCTCTAGTAATTCCACTTCATAAGCATTTCCACTATCAAACTTCTTCAGAATCTTACAAGGTCCAAACTTATTCATTTTCAGCCTGTTGTAGGTACCAATTGGAAATCTATTCTTTTTAAAATGAATCATAACCTCATCTCCAACTTCAAAAGATTTATGTATCCTTCTCTTGTTTTCTCTCTATTTATATTTCAGATTACTATCCTCCAAATTATTTTTAACTTCATCATGCAAAGTTCTCATGTATTCTGCAAAATGATCAGTTTCAACACTTCTTTTTGTTTCATTAGGTAAATCTCTTAGCTCTGTGGTTCCCTTAGGATGAAATTTAGTAACAATCTCAAATGGTGTCCTCTTAGTACTTCTATTGATAGAATTATTATATGCAAACTCGTCTTGTGCCAAAACTAAATCCCAATTAGCAGGCTTATCTCCAACTAAACATCTTAACAAGTTTCCCAAACTTCTATTTACAACTTCAATTTATCCATCTGTTTGAGGGTGAAATGTAGAACTAAACTTCAAATTAGTATTCATCTTCTTCCAAAGTGTTCTCCAAAAATAACCAGTAAACTTAGTATCTCTGTCTTAAACAATAGACTTAGGCAAACCATGCAATCTTACCACTTCCTTGAAGAATAATTCAGCTACATGCAATGCATCAGATGTCTTCTTACAAGGTATGAAATGAGCCATCTTAGAAAATTTGTCAACCATTACTATAATAGAATCATTACCTCTCTGAGTTCTAGGCAATCCAAGAACAAAGTCCATACTCACATTCCCAAGGTCTATCAGGTACAGGCAAAGGTGTATACAATCCCAAATTCTGACTAGTTCCTTTTGCTACTTGAAAAATTTTGTAACCTTTAACCATTCTCTGTACATCTCTATAAATCTATGGCCAAAAGTATCTTTCTAAAATCAAATTCACAGTCTTATCAATCCCAAAATGTCCAGCAAGTCCACCACTATGTTTCTCCTTTATTATGTTATCTCTCATAGATCCTCTAGTTATGCACAACTGAACTCCTTTAAACAACATGTCTTCTTGAATGAAATAA